>CM058043.1:77852611-77963992 GCA_030169165.1 Centaurea solstitialis
AATTTAGCAACGAATTTCGAGCAACAGACTAGCGACGAATTTAATTTTTTTTAATTTTTAAAAATTCTCTCTAATCAGTCGCTAATTAGCAACGAAATTTCGTTTTTGTTTTTCATTTGTTTTAAAAAAATTTCGTTGCTGGTCGACAATGGAATTAATCCGTCGCTGATTAGCGACAAAATTTCACAAAAAATTCACTTATTTTTAAAACCCATTACGCCGCAAATTTGTCACTAATTCATTGCTAATTAGTGATGGAAATAATCCTGATATCCTTAGCAGATGCCCATTTTTCTAGTAGTGTACACCTAGGCACCTCCAATCTGCCTTACCACCCACAGTGAAGAAACCCATGAATTTTCAGTCCTCTTCTCCGGAGAAAACCACTTCGATCTTCGTTTCTAGCCAAAACCTATCTCTTGCAACCATAAAAAACACACACCCATACCCTAATCATCGAAAGACAACCAAAGTCAACCCAAATTTAAATCCTAACAATAAAAAACAACCTAAAATAAATCCAAATTCAAACGCTAACAATCAAAAATCGACCTAAAACCCCATGAACCTGCGAAAACCTAGATGGTTCACATAGCGCAAATACTCCCATATGCAAACCTCTATGATTATAATCAAAGTTCTGTGAGCAAATACCTCGAAATCCAGATCAATATCGGCCATGAGATTCCATTAATAAAAATGATTGATTGGTGTGTGAAGGAGGGGCTGTTGGGAATCGGAGAGCGATAAACGCGCAGCGGATAATAAAACTTTGATTCCCAAACGTAGATCCATCCAAAATAGTTCATACACAATCGAAGGGGGTTATCGAAAATTACCTCGTAATGTTATGCAAACGAAACCTCCGGAAAGCTGGTGAGGGATACACCGCTACTGCACTACCAGGAGACTGGCTGCTAGAACGCCGTGGGTTACCTTACTAAAAACGATGGAGGGAGAGAGAGAAGGGAGGGTTCAGGTTTTTCTCTGGGGTTTCTTTTTAGTCAAGATTGATCGAATGAATAAACTGATTAGGGTTACCAAATTTATATCCTTAAATCTGGTAATACCCATTTAAGAAAACCCGTTTAATTAAAAGCCCATTTAAGAATTTTAATCAAACTATAACTCTATATTTAATTAATAAACCATTAATTAAATATTAACCCTTTTAATTAATTAATTAACTATTAATTAATCTAATAAAATATACTAACTGATATTTTATTTATCTAAATAATAAATAACTATTTATTATTTATTTCTCATTCAATAATGAATTTATACTAATTAACTATTCCACCAAACTGATAAATCCACTTGATCTCAAATTGGGTGTGTAGCAGTGTGACCCACTAGTGTCTTATAACATTGGACACGGTAATCCTGTTACTCTCTTGCACATAATCCTAACAGACTCCCACTTGTGCCAGACATGTAACTGTACTGTTACCGTTAGCCTAAGGAGGTCCCTAGCCAGACACTTAGGTTAACTAGGTTTTAAGATCTCTTATATCCAGAGATACAATTCACGCTTGAATTTGTACACAGGTTCATTCCTTTTGCACACGATATTTCTAAAGTGAATCGAGACATGGAGCGGAGGTTTTTCATTTCTCGAATTCAAGTATTTCTTGGTTCTGATTTCGATTGCCTGCAGTAACGGATATTACTAAATAACACCTGTTATCTTATCCGAGCGTGGCCACGCGTTTTCTGCCAATCTTAATCGCCAAGGGGCCCGGAAATATCTCTCTTGTGAAAGAGGTGCAAATCCCTTCTTGACTATCTGCATTTGGATCCACGGCTTCCGCTGCATCTACTCACGGTATGGCCACCCTGTTACGGTGCAGCGTTAGGACGCGCTAAGTGTACAGTAGTCCTCGTATTCCCAAACCAAACATCTCAGGTCTAAGGACAACCTATCATCAAGTCAGTGCTTATGAATGGGGCTCCATGAAACAGACTTGAAACTGGTCACTTCCAATACTCAAACACTCTGATGAGTATCTATAAATGCTTGGTCACATCACTTGTGCTTTTACTCTTTACTTTGAATAAATCATCAAGCATTTATAATAGCGATAAACTCCCTATTGAAATTCCCATTTCAATAAGTGGCTACGGAAATTTAGATTTTATCGCAAGACTTTGCATAAATCATGGATACATTAAATATGCAAAAATAGTTTAACTTTTGAAACAATCATGAATTTAAAACCTCCAATATTTCAATCACACTGTGAAATAAAACTTTACATGATCTAATGTTCAAAATTAAACTACAGTAATAATTAATAAACTAAAACTAGCTACTAGTGTCCAGGATCTGTGACATTATCCTCTGTCGAAATCTTGCATATTCTCACATCTCCTCTTCCAATGATCTCTCGGATGAGGTGATATTTTCTGAGCACATATCTCGACTTGTGATGCTCTCTAGGTTCTTTGGCCTATGCCACAGCCCCAGAGTTGTCACAGAATATATCAATCGGTCTAGAGATACTGGCAACAACTCTAAGATCCGAAAGAAAATTCCTCAGCCAGACAGCTTCCTTTGCTGCATCAGATGCTGCAATGTATTCTGCTTCTGTAATTGAATCTGCAATGGTGTCCTGCTTCGAGCTCTTCCACGAGATCGCGCCTCCGTTTAGGGTAAAAACGTACCCTGACTGTGATCTATAATCGTCTCGGTCAGTCTGAACACTAGCGTCAGAATAACCGGTGACTAGGCCTGTGCATCGGTCGGGTTCGGGTTATTTCGGGTTGAAAAGTTCGGATATCCGAACTTTTCGGGTTGGAAAAACTAAAACTGAACTTGACCCTTAGAATTTCGGGTTTGATCGGGTTCGGGTGAAATCGGGTTCGGGTGAAGTTCGGGTTGGGCCCGAAAACCCGAATCTGGGATGAAGTTTCAGAATATGGCCCAATGCACTCTTGAGAAACATAAAAAATCAACAATAAACAAAAAATTTAATACTAATTGTGGAATGTAGAGTGTCGACTGGGTATATATGAAAACTATATTTGGATCAGAAATGTCATATTTTTGAACATTTTTAAATCTACTCTCTCTATTTTTCTTTTTCTAGTTTAAAAAATGATTGAAATATGGATGTAAAGTAAATTAGTTCTGAATTTGTTAAATACATATTCATATTCATATATAGTTCTGAAATATGGATAAGTGAACCCAAACCGAACCGCAATATACTTTCGGTTACTCGGGTTCGGGTGAAATCGGGTTCGAGTGTCACGGTTCGGGCCATTTTGCCTTAGTTCGGGTTCGGTTCGGTCGGGTTTGTGCTCAGCCCTACCAGTGACACTAATTTCATCCTCAGATCCACCAAAGACCAAGAACATGTCTTTAGTTCTTCTCAGGTACTTGAGAATGTTCTTGACAGCCACCCAATGAGGTTCACCTGGATTCTGTTGATATCTGCTCGTAACACTTACTGAGTAAGCAACATCGGGCCTAGTACATAACATGGCATACATGATCGATCCAATTGCCGAAGCATATGGAACCGATTTCATTTTGTCCTGATCTTGACTAGAAACAGGACACTGTGTCTTACTTAACACTATGCCATGTTGAATTTCTGGCTCAACAGTCGGTACGGTGTTATCTTCGTCTACTATCTGTAGATCTACATCCTCTCTGGTGTTCCTGAAACTGAGAAACTTTTCTTCCAGAAATTTTCCATTTTGAGCCACAAAAACTTTGTTCTCTTCAGGGTTGTAGAAGTAATATCCCACTGTGGTCTTGGGATATCCCACGAAGAAACATTTGTTAGATTTGGGTTTGAGTTTTTCTGAGCTAGGTCGTTTGACGTAAACCTCACAACCCCAAATTTTTAGAAAAAACAGTTTGGGTTTCTTACCCTTCCATAGTTCATATGGAGTCTTTTCTACCGACTTGGTTGGCGCTCTGTTCAGTATGTGTGCTGCTGTTTCGAGCGCGTGTCCCTAGAATGACACTGGTAGCGTAGAGCGACACATCATCGATCGTACCATGTCAAGCAAAGTACGATTCCTCCTTTCTGACACACCGTTCATCTGAGGTGTATACGGAGGTGTGAGTTGAGACACAATCCCACATTCGATTAGATGGTTCTAAAACTCTAGGCTAAGATATTCGCCTCCTCGATCTGACCGTAAAAACTTGATTTTCTTGTCAAGTTGATTCTGTACTTCATTCTAATATTCTCTGAATTTCTCAAAGCTTTCAGATTTATGTCTCATCAGATAGACATAACTGTACCTATTGAAATCGTCAGTAAAGGTAATGAAGTACCGGTATCCTCCTCTCGCCTCATGACTGAATGGTCCACACACATCTGTGTGAACTATTTCTAACAAGTCAGTGGCCCTTTCATTTATCTTGTAGAAAGGTTTCTTTGTCATCTTTCCAGATAAACACGACTCGCAATTATCAAAAGGTTTAAAATCAAAAGTTCCAAGAAAACCTCCTTTTAGGAGTAGTTCAACGCGTTTCTTGTTTATGTGGCCTAGACGACAATGCCAGAGGTAAGTTTGATCCTCAATGTCTTTGGATCGTTTGCTTATATGATAGATTTCTTTATTATCATCTTGCAGATTTACTGTATATAGACCATTCACAGGTGTAGCTTTAAAATAGAAAATATTATTTTTAAAGACTGAAAGCATTTTATAATCCTATTTATAATAAAAACCTTGGTCTACTAATAAATCAAAAGACATAACATTCTTAATCATCTTTGGAACATAATAACAATTTTCCAGTTCCAAAACTAGACCCGAGGGTAAACTAAGACTATAAGATTCTACTGCTTCAGCTATAAGCGGTGTGCCTTCGCCAACTCGTAGGTTCGAACGGTCCTTCCTCAAAGTCTCTCTTCTAGTGAATCCCTGTTAATGATTACAAATGTGGCTGCCTGTATCAATTACCCATGATTCATAAGAAGTGATTAAGCAATCTATCATAAAGATACCTGGAGCATCGGGTAAACCGATCTCTATCTGGTCGATATTCATCGAGTGCTCGCAAATATCCTGGCTACCGCATTCTGGGCAACTCAGATCTCCCAGCTCATCAATCCAATCACTGTCCATGAGTTCAGCAGGTGCTGGTTTCGGCTCTAGACTGGCCAAAATGTCCTCGTGCAACATTGCCACGTCTTTCCTTGGTTCTTTCATGTAGGCACTAGCTGTGTCACATATCTCCTTCGGGAGTGAATACCACATGAGATGCATTAACTCTTCTTGAGTCATTTTGTATCCAAGACATGTCAAACAATTAAAGAGCCTCCTTATATTAATGAGATGGTCTATAACTGATTGGTTTTTCTTCAGCTTCAACAAAAGTATCTCTTCCATTATCAGAAGCTTACATGTATGCTTATAGAAACCTAGATGGCTTTCTATATCTTTCACGACCTCGTGGAAGGATTTATCTCTTAGACCTCCCGTAAGCTCGGGTGATATAGAGAAAATCAGAATCGACATGACATCCGATTCATCCGCCAAATACTTAAAGTACTGAGCAAATTCCTTTTCAGGAGAATTACTCTTAGGTCGTGAAACAGGTTTTTCCAAAATGTACAACTTACCCTGTGTACTCAAGACATTGTCAAGGTGCATTTCCCAAACTGGAAAATTTTGACCTATAAGCTTCCATTTGCTATTGATGAGGCGGAGCAATTCCTCAGGGGTATAAAACGGAATTACAGATTTAGACATCTACAAATACAAGAATAAAATTCCGATTTAGTTTATAATTATAAAACTTCTAATAAATTATAACCCTTAAGTTAATTTATTAGACTAGAATCCATATTTCACATGTGTCGGCAAGCGGTGTGTTCACGTCAAGCCGACTCATGCGATTTATGGTAGGTAAAGCCTATACCAATCGCATTTTAATACGAAAACACGAATTCTAGATCGTCGGGACATCAGATATTTAATCTGTGCATATTTAGTCCCTTTAGTGCATTTTGGCCCGGTACCACCCGGTGAATAAATAATTACCAAAACAGATCGCACAACCCGGGACCTGGACATACTCTGGCCGGTACCACCCGGAGATAATTCGCAGAGTTTTATCCCCTCAAGTTTCGGTTTGAGCGCAGGCGCTCAAGGTGGGTTCACTCACAACGCCCTACGTACCTTACACCGAAGGTGTCCCTAAAGTGGGTTGCACTTACTGATCTATGATTTTAACAAGGGTTCCAAAAATGCCAGTTTTCAAAAACTTGGATCCAAACACAAACTGTATTTGTATCCATTTTATTTTAAAACATTCATTCAGTTTATATTTAATTTTAACTGCGCAATAAATCAACCACGCAATTAAATATAAACTACAACGTCATAGCCATAACCCTTAAAACTATTGTTGTTTTGTGAGCCAACACAAAACAACAGTCTCAATCCTAAGTGACAAAAGTCTTCAACTTCTGGCACTCCCACTGGCTCCGAGATCCATGTCGTCTTGCCTTCGTCTTCAGTAATTTTAATATCTAACTATTTTTTTACAAACGTGACATAAAATTGGCTCGCATGCCTCCCGGGAAAATTAACTATAAATAAAAATTACAAGAGGGTTGCAAGTGGCACGCAGGCCTCCCTTATTATAACACAATAAAATAAAACACAACCACTGGTCAAAAGGGTTCGGCTATGACAAAACACAACCATATAATAATTAAACTAAATTATTAAATTAATTGTTTTGATAAAACCTGGATTTCGATAAAATTATAAAATCAAACTGAATTTTATAATTGATAATTACAATGAGATAAAAACGTTACCCAAAAATAATTATCTGGGATTAATTAATCCTTATCGTCGATGTTTATCGTGAATTAAGCTTATCCTTACACAGCTGATAACGATCGTTAGATTTGCGAAAAGCTTTACGGTAACCGGTGGTTCGTTAGTAACAAACGGTTATCACAAACCACCGTGCCACCAATATCGCCTTTTTCCGGTGATGACAACACCGAAGTATCACTGCCATCACCAGCGGCACACGACGACGGCGGCAGCAACAAAAACCACGCCACCACCGATCGCCGCTGCCGGCGATTCAAGTTACAAGCCTCGCCACCACCGATCCGCCTAATCGAGGCTGTCGATCGGTGGTGTCCGGCCATCACAAACACAACAAAGACCAACTGCCGCCTTCAAGCTTTCGCCGGCGACCGAAACAGCGGCATCCACCACTGCCGCCGCCATCGCCAACCGACGACAGCAGCAACGATGGCCGACGCCACCATCGACGGTGGCGTTTGATGACTTGTGCGGCTACGGCCGCTGCCACCACGCACACCACCATCGTCGATTTCCGGCTTTGGTGATTGGTTCGATTTATCGATCGCCGCCACCATCGACCGACAACGACGGCAACGAACTCGTCACCACCATCACCGGCCGTCACGGACAGCAACGGCAATCGACCTTTGCTACAGTGGCTTGGTCGATCAAATCCCCACCACACGGCCACCGTCTCTCGGTGGTCGATTGTGGTGTGGCTTTATGGTCTGGCAATCGGCCGGTGGTTCGGTCGGCTAACTGCCTCCGTTCCGCCGCCGATTGCCATGAACAAACGATTTTACGATAAAAATCCGATTTTTATAATGAACGAATAAATTTCATATTTTACAAACGATAAGTAAAACGAAATCATTTTTATCAAAAACACAAACATTTAGATCTGAAAGATTATGGAAGTGGCTCTGATACCACTGTTGGGAATCGGAGAGCGATAAACGCGCAGCAGATAATAAAACTTTGATTCCCAAACGTAGATCCATCGGAAATAGTTCAGACACAATCGAAGGGGGTTATCGAAAATTACCTCGTAATGTTATGCAAACGAAACCTCCGGAAAGCTGGTGAGGGATACACCGCTACTACACCACCAGGAGACTGGCTGCTAGACCGCCGTGGGTTACCTTACTAAAAACGATGGAGGGAGAGAGAGAGAGATGGGAGGGTTCAGGTTTTTCTCTGGAGTTTCTTTTTAGTCAAGATTGATCGAATGAATAAACTGATTAGGGTTACCAGATTTATATCCTTAAATCTGGTAATACCCATTTAAGAAAGCCCGTTTAATTAAAAGCCCATTTAAGAGTTTTAATCAAACTATAACTCTATATTTAGTTAATAAACCATTAATTAAATATTAACCCTTTTAATTAATTAATTAACTATTAATTAATCTAATAAAATATACTAACTGATATTTTATTTATCTATTATTTATTTCTCACTCAATAATTAATTTATACTAATTAACTATTCCACCAAACTGATAAATCCACTTGATCTCAAATTGGGTGTGTAGCAGTGTGACCCACTAGTGTCTTATAACATTGGACACGGTAATCCTGTTATTGTCTTGTACATAATCCTAACAGGGGCTTGTATGTGTATAACCATGGGGATGAGATGAAGGTGATGGGGACATTGAAGTAGGGAGGAAGGAGAAAATAGAGAGGAGACGTTAAGATGGAGAACAGAATGTGTGGCCGAAGGGTTTTGCTGACAAAAGAAGAAATGTTTGTGTATTGGTGATGCTTGATGCTACAATGTCAAGGGAAGGAGAGAAGAAGGTGAGTCTACAACTCTGCATGGATCTTTGCACCCTATGCTCGTCAGTCTTCAATAGATTCACCAGAAAAGGGGGAGGGGGTTCTTGGGTTAGGGGGCTACGCTGAGCTTGTCACCATCCAATGATGGTGAAGGAACCTTATACCACTGATCTAACAGAGCTTTATATGCAGTTAGGTTCAAGGACCACCGACATGACGAAGTGAAACCACAGGGACCAAATTTGTAATTTACTATATGTAAATCATCATGGAAAGTTAAACTAATCTTTGTTATTCAATCTGATCTCAGTGACGAATCTAAAACAGAAAACCACGTGATTCCCTACTAAGTTTAGCCGAAAAAAAAAAGTTAAAATCATCATGGAAAGTTAAACTAATCGGGTCGGGTCATTCGCACATGATGAATTGTATTTTGCATTTGACTATAATATTAACTCATAATTATTCCTAATAAACAATTGAGATGTATAATCTAACATTATACATCTCAATTCACAAATACAAAAGAAAATTTAAAGTTCTGATTTTGATTTTTGAGCAAACCTGGCTGTCATTACAATTGAAAATCGGATTGCGAAATCCAATTGCTCGATTTGCTAGATTGGAGATTGGAGATCGATCGGTTGAAGTCGATGAAGTTCGGCCGTGTGTTTTTTGGTCGCAGTGGGCCAAACTTAAAATTGTTGGACGTAAACAAAAAACAAGTTAATAAAATAATAACTTTTGGAGTATTGACAGATTCGAACCTACAACCTACCATACACAACAAGGGATATTATTCACCATACCACCATTGATTCATTTAACTTAGAGCATCCACAATAGATGTTCTTCTTGAGGTTTTTACAAGAACCTCCACTATGGGACAAAGGTTCTTGCCTAGTCATAGGTTCTTATTAGAACCCAGGTGCTTGAACAAGAACTCAGGTTCTTTTGATACTTTCCTTTTCTGTTATATACTAATTTACATAAATAAAAATTATATTATAAATAAGAAAATGAAGGTAAGGTTTTTGTAAGAACCTTCGGTGTAGAGTTTTAAAGAGATTCTTACTTTATTGAGGCCCCAATGATGTGACAAGAAAAAATATGGCAAGTAAGGTTCGTAGAGGTTCCACCACTGTGGATGCTCTTATACTCCTTAAAACATATTTAAGGTAGTTCCTCTATAAAATTTTAGGTAGGTCCGAAATTTTTTCTTCTTATAATTTTTAACAAAATAAAAAATTAGGTAGGTCCTAGGATCAACCTACCTAGAGACTACCTAAATTCGCCAAAGTCTGGTCTACATCAAATTAATGTAGTTATTAGTTGTTACAACTACCATTTCAGTCAATTTATAACATTGTACTCGTTGACTTGATAATCAAATTTGATATAAAACAGGGTCTTATTCTTTAACGTCTTGATTCATGATTAATATTTTAATATTACAATTATATGTCTCAAGTTATTCGTTCATCTTTCATAACAGATACTGTGGTATACTATTTTGAAAATTATTGATGTGAAGACCTTTTCAACGAGGATGATGTAGGTCGCACATAAGAATATGCTTTTTTTTCCTTCATAATTGAGACGACCTACATATAAGTTATAACTAATAGTTCTTCTATTATTTACTTTGAGGAAAATGAAAAACACATATATGCTTGAAAAATAAAAATAATTATCTTTTAAAAGTGATTTAAAAAGCGTAACTAAAACTTGTCTTTTGAATTTTTTTTGAACGGCAAGTTAACTAACCCACATATTCCAGCGGTATCGGGCCTCCTTACAAGCAATCCCACTAATCGGCTGCGATCCAGCCCAACCTATGGCTGAACCCGACCGGCAGGTTTTTAGGGACCCTGTGAACCAACCCAAACCGGTCCCGAACCCAACCCCGAAGGACCAGATCCAGAGTCTGGATATCTCAGGAAAGTTTCGCTTGTGGGAATCGAACCATGGTAATGTGGTTTTCCCTACACCCCCAAGGATGTTACCTATACAATTGACCTAGCCCCCTTTAAATTAAAACTTGTCTTTCGATAGTTAGAGACACTTTAAATTAAAAGTGTATCTAAACGCGTAAGGAATGCTTTCTATAGCGTATTATTTAGTTTAAGATCCTTCTCTAAAATCGTTTTCTTAATCATGTGCTTTCTTCTCTAAAGATGATATTTAGATAAAATTTCTAATTTCCTGTATTTTGTAAGACTTATATGGTAGTTTGGATAACTTTTAGCATTCTTGTTGACCATGTTATATCCTGCGTCCTGCCCCTATACATGATTAGTCTGATTTCAACTCTATTACTGAAAACAAGTGGGGGGAGAGTCTTTGTCTTTATTCACCATTCTTTTAACAATTCATCCAAGCCGGCCCTACCCCAAAAAGAGATCCTCGAATAATTGTGTATAAATTAAAACTCTGGGTTCAGGGGTTGGATACCCACATTAAGAAATCAGGCAAGTGTAGGTGCAGGTAGACGACGTACCTGCAAATTGTAACTAATCTCTTCTCCATGGTGTGGACTCCAGTTTAACTTCGGCTATCAGTAGCGCACTGCGCACGGCTTTCACGGCAGGCTTAGGTGACAGTTTGGGCGTGCTCCAGCGGTTTGCGGTACGTGATCGGCGGGCTGTGGAACCGATTGAACCACAGCTCCATGCTCTCTCTCTCTCTCTCTATTTCTCTCTACACTCTTCTGTCTCTCTTTTATTTATTTAAAATATATATGTATTGGGTATTGAGTTTGGTGGGTTGTGGTACTTGATGGAGTAGGCTCTATGGGCTTATTGTGGTTAAAGCTGATGTAACACTGATGTGGCAAATTGGGCTCGATGGGCTGCGATACCGATAGCTTTATAAGTTGATGTTGTCATTGTGCAGGCCACTATATATATAGTAAGTAACAGCAGAGATGATGAATCCAATAACCACAGAAATAGAGGAGATAGAAATGAAATCGCCGACAAGCACAGACGAGGATTCACCAAGTGGCAGCATAAAGAACAGTCAGAGTGACGTTTCCAAAGGAGAGTTGGACCATGGTTTGTACATCACAACAAATTTATAATTTATTAATATGCTTATTTTTCATGCTTTAACAAACTACACCTTATTTTACACAGGTTCGCTTAGAGCAGCATTTCCCTATTCTGATGAAGGGATGCCACCATCTGTGCACGGTATGCGTCCTGTAGGTTAGTACAAGCAGATATCCGGCCAAAATTCATGGAATTGATCTCAGAAACTAAACCGATGGTTCCTGGAATGAAGGAACGGAAAACCGATTACGGTGTCTGAACTTTTCTATTAAATTTTATAATTTCATACTATAAAAAAACAACTATTTGTATATTAACAAAGTCTCAAAAAATAATCCAATAAAATGGTACCCTAGATCCAATTCTAGGTACACTGGGGACCGGCTATCAGGGACTCATATCGGTTCCGGTTCGGGATCCTTAAGTTCTGAGGGGTTCCGGTTCCAAAAGCGTAGGCGATGAGCCTCGAGGACCATTTTCACGAACTGAACTGGACAAAACGGGTACCATACCGAAGTTGAGCCAGTACTATGCGTTCAGTCCATTTTTCATCAAGTGGTACCGGATGAAAGAGAAGGCTGCACAACTAGCATTCCTAAAGCATTCCAGGGGAGGCCACCATCTGTGACCAGCGTAGGGGTGTAAATGAGACGAGACAACTCGCAAGCTACTCAAGATCGTCTCGGTCAAAACTCGACTCGAATATGCTTGAATCGACTCGACATACTAACGAGTAGAGTCAAGCTACCTGATAGTCGACTCGATAAGATCGTGAAATAGTCGAATAGATTTATATATATATATGTATATATAGGAGTGGGTTCAAATGTGAACCACTTTTTGGTTGTGAACGTGAGGACAACCGAGAGCGCGACACGTGGCGAATGACGGCGCCACGTCAAATCCACGGCGGATGACTAGGCGCGATTCATGGGAGGGCATTGAATTAAAGAGGGGAACCACACTCAAAGCCACGGCGTGTCACGCTCTCGGTTGTCCTCACGTTAACAACCAAAAAGTGGTTCACATTTGAACTTTCCTCTTCCTATATATATATATATATATATATATATATACTATTATTAGGTGGAGCTATCATTTACAAACCTTTATTAAAATACAAACTTTACAAACCTACAGGCTACAACAACAAATCAAATAGTATCACTGATAATAATAAACCGGAGGAATTGTTTTATTGAGTTTACCGGTGATGAATCATGATCAATGGACCATTACTTCTGGCAGCGGTGTTACATGTGAGGTTTTTCGGCAGCTGTGTTCCGTTCGACGTTTTCCGGTGGCTGTGTCTCGTTGGAGTTTTTCGGTGATATTTTTTCGTTTTCACCATCGGCTTGGTTGGTTTCACCTCCGGCTTGGTCTGTTTCACCTCCAACTTGTGGGTTTCAATTCTTTTAATTCTTTTTCTCCGGCGGCCGTGTTTTATTCGAGTTTTCCGGCACCGGTGTTTCGTTGGAGTTTTCCGGCAGCTGTATTTCATTCAAGTTTTTCCTGTGATATTTTTCGGTTTCACCTTCGGCTTGGCTGATTTCACGTCCGGTTTGTGGGGTTTCACTTCCGGCTTGTGGGTTCGAGTTCCTGGGTGTTTTGAATTATTGGAGCCTATCGGTTGCTTACAGATCAGGAATTTGATTTACCATTCTTAATTTACTTCACTATGAAAAAGACGTATATGCCCTGCCTGTTAATTTTTTATTTAAATTTAATTAGAAAATGTATGGATAGATCCAGAAATTTTTTCAAACGGTAGTACCATTCGACTATAAGAAATATGTATATAGATTTATTTTACATAGTAAATATTCGTTGAGTGGTTGGACCCTTGCTTTTCAAATCAATACGGTTGCATTTTTCATATCTTATTATCTTTTACACTGCGACGGAGGAATGGGACGGTGGCAAGTGCCACCGGTGGCACCAAGGTAGGTCCGGCCATGGATATTACCATATAAGGGAAGGTTCAAAGGAGAAACATGTCAGTTTAAGAAAAAGTGAGGAGCAATCTCAGCCACTCATCTCGCGGTTAAGGTGGACGTGATCACTGAGGATTGACGCAATTCATGGGAGGGTAGAGATTATTAAAAGGGGGACCGGTCAAAGCCGTCTTTGTTGACTGAGATGAGTGGTTGAGATTGCTCCTCGCATTTTCTTAAAAAGTTATATTTTTCGAGTTCAAATGTGAATCACTTTTTGGTTGTGAGCGTGAGGACAGCCTAAAGCGCCACATGGCAATCTGAAATTTCGCATAACGCTATCATTCAGATTGAATAAAGCTTTATGCAGTATGCATAAGGCTTAGTCGCACTCTGACGCGGGCGACTTAGCCGCGGTTAGCTTTATTCAAGCCTTATTCAGTTTGCATAATAGCGTTATGCAGTATGAATAACGCTAACCCGCAGGTTTATGCAAACTGAATAAAGCTTAAGCCGTGGAAGTCAGATTGCCTCGTGTCGCGCTCTAGGTTGTTCTCAAGTCCGCAACCAAAAAGTGGTCCATATTTAAACCCACTCCTATATATATATATATATATAACCTTTTAATCATTTGGACTATTCTTTTTAAAAATAAAGGGTGATAAGGTAATTTGAAAGGGTTGTATTTTAATAAAAGTTTGCAAATGAAACCATCCCATATTATTAATTATTAAACTTATTATTTATTAAAAGTTTAATTTAATTTCAATTTTAAATGAAAATTTGAAGTCCATATTTTAAACCCATCCCTATATATATATATATATATATAAAAACCTTTTAATCATTTGGACTATTTAAAAATAAAGGGTGATAAGGTGATTTGAAAGGGTTGTATTTTAATAAAAGTTTGTAAATGAAACCACCCCATGTTATTAATTATTATACTTATTATTTATTAAAAGTTTAATTTCATTTGAATTTTAAATGAAAATTTGAAAGTTCATATGTCGTGTAAATTGAAAGAGATGACTTTTTAAATTTTAGAAAAGATTAAATATTCTTATTTTTTGTTAACTTGGAAGACAAACTCTAATTTCTAATTTATCTCTCGTTTCTTCTTCCTCTTTCTTTAAGCAGCCGCCTAGCACAGCTCTATCCGGTCTCTCCTCTCTTCACCGTCGAGAACTTCAGTGTCGACAACGCCACGTCGGGGACCCTCTTTCTCTCTACTCGAATAGGCTCGACTCAAATTCGGTCAAACTCGACTCAATAGGCTCGACTCAGACTCGAACTTGACTCAACATACTAACGAGTCGAGTTGAGCTACCTGATATTCAACTCGACTCAACTCATTTACACCCTTAATATAATCTTCTACCACACATGCTTACCAGCACATAAAACTCCTTGTATATATGCCTCTTTTGTTTTCCAAAACCCAACTTTTATTAAAGATCAAGAGAATTTACAATAATAGCTGTCTACAACCAAATCAGCTGGAGGGGGTCAGTGCACTGCACAACAGTACTTGGCGAAGCAAAAGAAACCGTGATATAGTATATCATTTTAGATGGCTCGTCTGGTCATAAAAACAAACTTAGAATAGGTGGAACCTTCTGTCACTCTCCAAAGAGTCCATTGGGAGAAAGGGGAGGTTCCCATCATTTATCTATATAAGAGAAATAGTCTAACTCTAGCCGACATGAATAATTTGCTTACTTAATAATTTGCTTACTTTTCATGTGTTGAGTAAAATATCCGTTTATTTTGTGTAGTGATTAGCCGTCCATCATCGTTCGGGGAACGGCCACGTCTATCTTTTGGAGATCTACTTGGTAATATAATCTTCTGCCTTTAATACTTACCTGCACATGGAAACCCCTTGTGGTAATGCCTATTTTTATTAAAACGTGAAATTTTAGGTTGACATCTAGTAAATAATATTTGCACAGACAGTCCGAGTGCTCCTTCATCCCCAGAGAGTTTACAAGGTATAGATAAGAGTCATCCTTTCTCCCCTCAGAGGCCACAACGTAAAAATGATACGAGTGCTGCTGGATCCCCACCAAATAGACCTTCTGGAGAGCTAGATGGTAATATAATCTTCTACCATACATGATTAATTACGAGCACATGTATATATATATATATACCCATTGTTTAATTATATGCCTTTTCTTTAAAAAAACATTATTTTAGTTATAAATCTAATAGCTCGAGAATATTTTAATTAGCAGACCCATATGTAATTTATAGTTAACTTGCTTAATTTTCGTCTTACGTCCCTTATATATTGCATCAGACAAGGATTCAATGGGCGAAAATAACATTACGAATGCTTCTTCGTCTCTGCGGCGGCCACAACAATTATTCAATGTAGTCATGAATGCCATCAAGGAGCACAGAATTAATATTCCATCTACTTCTGAACAAATACCTGGTAAAATAATCTTTCACCATTGCCGTTATCAACCTTTTTGTCCAAAACCATACAAGTGTTAGGAGGAACTAACCATAAAAGTGATCAATTCCCTTCTTCATGGGAGGGCATGAAATTAAAAGTGATCAATAGTTCAAATCCACTTCTCACACTTGTCACCATTAACTCAACTTCTCACACCATTTTCGCCTCTCTCTCTCTCTATGTATATTAATGTAATAAATTTACAAAAAATAAAAGATTGTTAGTACAAATCAATGAAAGCAACATAAATCAACAAAAACAATCCGCAAATCTTACCAATAATTGCAGATTCTTCGTAGAATACTGACCATATTGAGGCATGCAACAACACAGTGTCCCAAGACCAAAAATTTCACCAGTGGTGTGGCCTTGTCTAAAAGATATAACAATCTAATTCAAGTTTAGAACTTGAAGCTTGTCATGAAACAATATTTTGGTGATGAAATTTGAGAGAGAAAACCCATAATTGAAGTGAAAATCTAGAGAACACCGATTGCGACAAGGATTCTACAGCCATAAATAACATTACGGATGCTTATTCGTCCCTGCGGCCGCCACAACAAGTATTCAAGAAAGATGAGGGAGGTGGAGCAGATCTGGTGGTGGTGGTGGAAGACCTGGTTGGTGGTTTGGAAGAGGGTGGTGATGAGCTTGCCGGAGTGAGGCGGCGGAGGTCGTGGGAGGAGAGGTATTGGAGGAGGACGTGGTGCGGAGGACATCGGCGATGTTGGTGGTGGAGGAAGGAGGGGAGTGGCGGAGGAGGGGGGAGAAGAGGAAGGGTTGAAGAGGAAGGGTTGTCACGTGGGTACTAGGTAGGGTTATCATGAATTGCTTGTTTAATTTAATAAAAAACAAATAAATAAAAACCAAATTACGAAAATACCCTTCTACAATTAATGAATTTGTTTGGTGGAGGTGAGTTAACAAAGTTAATACACTATTTGTGGTTACCAACGGAACTCCCATATATATAATATATACATATAATATAGAGAAAAGTTCAAATGTGAACCACTTTTTCATTGTGAACATGAGGTAAAATCTCAGCCACACATCCGGTCAATAAAAGCGGTTTTAACCGGTCCCCCCCCCCCCTAATAATTAATCTCTACCCTCCCATGAATCGCGTCAATCCTCCAGTTCACAATGAAGAAGTGGTTCACATTTGAACCCACCCCTATAAAGGAACAAATGAACTCATTTTCAAGAACAACCCCATTTGCAAGAACAACCCCATTTACAAGAACAAATGAACTCATTTTGAGTTATACATTGATGTGGGCCCATGTGGGTCCCACATAATAAAAAATCATATATAATTTAGTGGTGGGACCCACCTGAATCATATATGATTTTATATTATGTAGAACCCACATGGGCCCACATCACATGTAATCCAGAATTGTCCATTTGTTCTTGCAAATTGAGTTTGTTCTTGTTTGAATCTACTTCTATATATATATATATATATATAGAGGAAAGTTCAAATGTGAACCACTTTTTGGTTGTGAACGTGAGGACAACCAAGAGCGCGACACGTGGCGGATGACTAGGCGCCACGTCGGCTTTGAGTGTGGTCCCCCCCTTTAATTCAATGCCCTCCCCATGAATCGCGCCTAGTCATCCGCCGTGGACTTGACGTTGGCGCCTAGTCATCTGCCACGTGTCGCGCTCTCGGTTGTCCTCACGTTCACAACCAAAAAGTGGTTCACATTTGAACCCACCCCTATATATGTATATGTATATGTAGAGGGAAAATCTTTTGTCAACCAAGAAAATGGTGTGAACTTGTGAACTTTTCGTTTTGTATGGTAAATCAATGAACCTTTTTAGGGAGTTGTGTAATTTGACTAACATGTTTCATATACTTCATATTTTTTTAAAATGTTTCGTAAATGATAAGGTTTCATAGGAATTAGTCTCAGGAAATTTCCAGATTTCTATGAATCCTGAGACTAATTTCTATGAAACCTTGTCATTTACGAAACACTCATCTATATAGATATAAATATAACAATAGATTGATACGTAAAAGTGGCCACCAAAGGTATTTACATTCCATAATGAGGATTTAATATTTTGTCAAATATTAAATTGTAATCGAGTTAAATATTGAAAGAGGCACTTAAATATATAAAAATATGAGAGATGCATATTGGAAGGATATGGACAAATATACCATAGGAATTTAGTGTTCTCAAATTTTTAGTTGAAGTCATAGACACAATGATGTACCATCATAATATTTTTATGTCTTACTTGATATTTGTTTTTATCATCATACAACGTATGACGTCGACCACTAGTATTTATAAAATCAAACACTTATTAAATACTCATTAATTAATTCACTATAAAATAAATAATGGTACATTTTAAATAAATAACATTTTTTTTTTTATTTTTTCTTCCGCTCAATATCATGAAGAATCATTTGCCTTCCTTTCTCTCTCTTCAATTCCAAAAACACAAAAAAATAAAATAAAAAATTCACTCACTTTTTGTTCTTGTTTTCTTCCCACATTTTAGAACACTAACTTAGAATGGTGACAAATAATTTATATTGATTTACTTATTCTTAATAGTCAACATTCACATCCTATAATACATCATAAGATGTTTTTAAAGGTGAAATAGATTTTTCTTTTTATTTAGCAATGCCATATAAAGAATGTCATATTGCTGTATAAAGAATGTCATGATGCATAATATTAATTTATAAATAATAACCGATTGCTTTTTCTTTTAAGAATAATGTAAATTATTAGTATTTTTTAAATTCAATGTTTTTTCCAATGACATAACAATATCTCTGTAATATTTTAATAAAGAAGTTTTTCATATCCCTTATTTTGCACAGGTAGAGATTCAGCAGAACACGCCAGAAATATTCCTCTACAAGATCTACTTGGTAATATACTCCTCTACGACACATGGTACCATATGCATATGCCGTTTTTTTCTTTTTAAAAAATGAAATTTTAGTTTAAGATCAAATAGACCCATCTTTGCATGAAAATAAATTTATATTAATCTGCTTGTGTTCGACTGCTTGACAAAGTATTGTTCAAAATTTGTCCAAATTAATCCTAAGAATCGAAGCATATACTATTGAATCATTAAGAATCAAATGACATACCTAGATCCATTAATTATCGTCTTCTTTACGTGGAACCTTGATGATGAACGAATCAAGTGGGTACGATGATCTATACAGAACAACCGATTTCAAGTAGATGGGGTTTAGAAATCGTTTCTTGTGCTTTGGTATATTCGAGACCATAACCATTTTAAAGGCATGTGATTAGAGTTGCCATTAAACCGTGCATCCTAATACTAAATCCCATGGGCCCATTATCAATTACATTAATAATTACCCATTTAAATAGCTTTAATAATTTATAATATATAATAATATAAACCCATATAATTAATTATTAGAATTATCTAACAAATATTCCTTAATTACCATGCACACTTGGTGTTGGATTGATATTATATCAATATGTATTAAACTTAATCTTACTCGTAAAAGGGTAAAAGGAGTTGTTGTAGTTATATTGGCATGAGAAAGCGTATTTATTAATTAACATGCCTTTTTGTAATTACAATATTGAAGAGAGTAGAGAGGACCACTACAACATTTGTGTTCCATTATATGAAGCATCAATTACTGGCAATTGGGAAGCTGCCAAGGTCATCCTTGACCAGGATCCGAAGTTGGTAGGGTTTGCTATCACAGAAAATGACGAAACAGCACTTCATGTTGCAACCTTAGCAGAAGAAACCAACCGGACAGAACATTTTGTGGAGAATCTAGTTAATTTGATGACAGAGAAAGAATTGGAACTTCAGGATACAAGTTGGAATACTGCGTTTTGTGTAGCAGCTAAAGCTGGAAATATCAAAATGATTAAAGCTATGCTGGGAAAAAACCCCAACCTGCTGAATATCCCTGGTTCCAATAAGATGATGCCATTGTATATGAGTGCTTTATTTGGGAAATATGAAACAGTCAAGTATCTCTATGCTCTTTCTGATAACATGTCCGGTGATTTGTGGTCACCTAAATATCAAGATTGGGTGCTCAAGAATTGCGTGGAGTGTGATTTCTACGGTAAGTAGTTTGGTATTCTTTCATGTACATCTGTTTTAGAAACATAATAAATCTGATATTAAAAGCTAAAAACTAAGAAAATGATACAAAAAGAAGTCGAACTTTGGTCAGGGGTAAAATTGTAAAAAAAGGCTTGCAATCCAATTCTGGGAAACTTTTGTTCTTATTGTACTTTCAAATTATATAAGGTGACACACACAACCAATTGATACAGTAGCATTTTTCACAACCCAATAGTTTTTTACACTACTAAGGAGGAACAAAACAGGCCAACGTATGCAATACGTTAGGTCCGTCCGTGTTCATTTATCAATCAACTATACTTAAACATCTTTTGTTGTTATGAAAAAATTTATTTAGTTATTTTATGATTGTATTAAAAGCTTAACCATAGCAAAATTTATGCTTAACGTAAAATCTCTTCCGTTTAACTACAATTACATGTTGCGTTGCAATCCTTATAAAACTTGTACTTCAATTCATATGTTTTCTTAACGTCAATTCATTTTTCTTCAATCAAGTACATGATGTTATATTTTTGTGTAGATGTTGCGTTAAAAATTATGGAGAAGCATCCACAACTCGCTAGCAACGGGTCCGCACTTGAAATTTTGGCTCGAAAGCCTGACGTAGTATTTGATCGAGTACAACCGAAGTTACTCACAAGAATAAAAAATTCAAGTAATCATTACATTTATGGACGTCCATGATTAATAGTCATCAACTCTTTCTACATGGAGTGTTTTTACTAACAGTGAAGTATTCCGTTTTTGGTTTCAGTTTTCAGAATTATGAATATGAAGGTGGGACTTGTTGAAGAGGATAGTGATGCACTAAAGTTACTAACAGTCATTTGGAATGAAATTACAAAGTTGCCCAAAAGTCAAATTGATAATATACTGAGAGGGCCTGTCGTTTCAATAAGCCGAGATGGAAGGACACAAAATATATATCCTTTCAGAATATTATTTGTTGCTGCAGAAATGGGTAACACCAGATTTGTAATTAAGTTGCTTCAAGCCCATCCACGTCTAATAGTGAGTAGAAACGATGAACTGCAAACTATATTTCATGTAGCTGTTATGAACCGTCACTCTGATATTCACAACCTATTATACGAGATAGGTGCACGAAAGGATCTAATACTTCCACTCAAAGATAGGGATGGCAATAATATGCTTCATTTACTTGGGAAGACATCAGTGAAGATGAGATCTAAAACTTTTGGAGCATCTCTACTAATGCAACGGGAATTATTGTGGTTCAAGGTATTTCCTTTGCTGCAAAACTTCTATATGTTATTATTGCATGACCGAGTTAGAAATTTCTTACTTAATTACTCGATTGCTCTATACATATATCAAATACTGATTTTTCTAGAGAGGCATCAAGAATAGCAATGGTTCAGGCCAAAATGTCACTGAATTAATGAAAATTATTTATGGAAC
This sequence comes from Centaurea solstitialis, assembly GCA_030169165.1. Lineage (NCBI taxonomy): Eukaryota > Viridiplantae > Streptophyta > Magnoliopsida > Asterales > Asteraceae > Centaurea > Centaurea solstitialis. The sequence continues at coordinate 77,874,216 of CM058043.1, forward strand.
TTTGCCTATAACTTTTATGTTGTAGGAAATAGAGACGATGATGCAACCTGCTTTAAGGCAAAGTAGAAACAATGCTGGTCAAACACCATATGAGTTATTCTCTGAGGAAAACAAAGATCTAGTCGTCCAGGGCTTAAAGTGGATGAAAGATTGTATGGTTGTTGCCACACTTATAGTAACCGTAGCTTTTGCGGTAGCTTTCACGGTTCCAGGTGGCTACAATCAAGAACGTGGGATTCCTATTTTCATTCATGGAAGTGGTTTCTTAGCTTTTGTCATCGCGGATGCCATTTCCTTATTCTGTTCTTCGACTTCACTCCTAGTGTTCTTATCTATCCTTACATCTCGTCATGGTCAACATGATTTTATGTACGCATTACCCACAAAACTGATGATAGGTCTACTGACACTTCTCATCTCTGTAGCGGCCATGATGGTTACTTTCAGTGCTAGCTTCTTTGTGCTATATGACAACGGGTTGAAATGGGTACCGATCCTTATTGCTACATTTGCTGCCATGCCGGTCTTTGTATTTTCTATATTGCAAATTCCTCTCTTGGTGGATATGTTTCGTTCTATGTATGATTCTAGATATCTCTTTAAGCGCAATAGACATATGCTTTACAATAGAAACCCGAGATTCTGAATGCTCTCATTATGACAACGGAAAGATGTTGAGGTACATGACTTGGTTTATGTATTTCTTTTACAACTTCATTGGAATGTAATAATGATCATTTTGTTGTCAATGAATTCCTTTTCTTCTAGCTACTTCAAGTCGATTGCAACTCACCATTATGGTTGCATTGTATTTTGTAATATATCATGTAAATTGCGATGTTTTTTCTTTACAAATTATTAGTTATACTGATTTTGCTAATGACATCGTTCTTTTATTTGGTTGCGTATTCTAGTATCGAACTTAGTAATGCAAGGAACCGTGATACTTAATTGAATCTAACCAATTGACCCATTAGATCTAGTTAATTACGTTTAAAACATGATGCTTCTGCTTGACCTCAAACATTTGCTCCTTGTTCCTCATCCTCAACTAGGAGTTACCAGCTACTCTCCCGATCAAATTGACAAAAAACGATCTTCAACTCATGGTTTCCCTTATTTTTTTGTCTATCCAGGTGCTTGGTGGCAAGAATTCTGCATAGCTCTAATTCCTTAACGGCCACTACAAGGAAAACGTTAGTTAGTGACCAAAATTTTGGTGGTCTTATTTATTGGTCACCAACTACAACGTTAGTGACAATAAAAAAGGTCGTCACACAAATATTTAGTAGCCTGCACATGACAACATTTGTATTTTTTTTTAACGGCAGATTTTTTTAAAGCGGGGCTAGCAAGGCGCTAGAAACCCGGAGACGGCCAAAGAACAATTACACGGGGTTACAACACCACTCCACCCAATTCCAATTTCTACCAAAAGTACTCCTATTACGCACCCAAAAACACTTCCGATTGAATATCGTTGGCAACTAAACTCGGGTGAAAAGTATTACCATTGAACACGACACCATTCCTGCGTTTCCAGATAGCCCAAAGATAAGCGTGTAACAGCGCGTCTTTTACAATTTTCCTTTCACTAGTGTTGCCGCCGGTTGCCATCCCGTCGTTAAGGAGGTTGTTAATGTTACTGCACTGAGTCGAGAAGACATTCCACCAGGAATTAATAGCAGCTCGAACTTCCTTGGCCTTATCACAGTCTACGAACAGGTGGTTGACAGATTCGGGCTGGTCATTACAAATCGGGCATCGGTCGCTATCCAAAGGGACTCCTTTTTGGATGAGATTGAGCTTTGTCGGGATCCTATCCAACTCTGCTCGCCACTTGAAAATCTTTACTTTGTGTGGCACACATCTGTTCCGGGTTAGTCTCGCACCGCATCTCGGTAACCGCATGTCATCCATGGCCAACCGTAAGGAAGCTACTGTATAGTTGCCATCCTTTTCCAGCTCCCAGTGCCAGTTATCCATTCCGTCTCCTATTTGAACCGTCTCGCAGCATCTGATCACATCGTTTAGCATGTCCGTTTCTAGAACCACACGAATTCGCCGTCTCCAATTCCACTCGAAAATGAGCCCTGCATCAGACCTTCTCACCCTCTCATTAATATTGCAATTTATGTTGGTTTCCAAGGCCGCCAGACGGGGGAAACGGGTCTGCAATGGTTCCGAAGTGCACCAAATATCCTTCTAGAAACGAGTTCCGGACCCGTTGCCCAGTGTTTTCGAGAATATCTCGTCAAGAGGGATGTTACATTTCTCCGTTTCTTTGTGGATCGAGGCAATCGTGTACCAGATACCTCTAAACCGAAAGTCTTCTCTATTCCTTCCGAGGTTTCCGGAGCTACCGTGAAGCGCAACATTTGTATTAGTTTATCATTAAATATGAAAGTAAACACGAGCATGGATATGAGAGTAACTGCAGGGGACCTAGCTCGGGCAGCATAGAAAGATCGTTAAGATGTACCGAACGCACTTCAATAATGCTCTTGACCTTCACACGGGACCTCATGTAACATAGCCCAGGTAACGCCACCACAAACACTTTAATCATGCATACTCATTCATGAATTTAGGAATTAATTAAATATCTTTGCAAATAATTTGCATACTCATCAAAAATATTTTAACAACTGGTAACGCACAACAGTGGCAAACATAACCCACATGTGTATTTACACATATAATTGTAGAGAAAGATTCAAATGAGAAGTGCTAAAAAATACGAAGTAGAGAAGTGATCTCAATCGTATAGAGATCATAGTTGACTAGTCAAAAATTGCGACTTTGACCAGTCAAAATCAAAATCTTTGACTAGTCAAAGTTGATTCACGAAGGGCAGAGGTCAAAGATGTCTTTATTGACCAGATGAGAGAGGGGGATCAGTTCTCTACTTCGTATCTTTTTAGCGCTTCTCATTTGAACCGTAATACTATAATTGTATATGGATTAATATACGTTAAAAAAATACATTTTCATTTTAACAAGTTACACCATTATATGTCTCGTTGATACCTTCGAAATGAGCACAATATTAAAATGTAAGTACATGGATTATCCCATACCAATGTATATAAGATATGGATGAAGAATATATAGAGCATCCCACTACTAGTGATTAAGTTGATTTCTATGAATAATCAAAGCTGGAATTTGTTGGAATAAAAAAGAATACCCAATATATTTATTTAGTAGAGTAAACTACTATTTTTGTCCCTGTGGTTTAACATTAATCACGATTTTCATCCTTGGTTTCTAGAACCTGCTTTATTCGTCCTTGTGGTTTGTATTTAGTTTCCTGTTTCATCCCTCACTCTGATGACGTTAAAAAAGATATTTTAAGTCAAGGGTAACTTTGCCATTTACCATTTCTTAACTTTTTATTGACCGCCAATTAATCTCCATCTCTTAACTCTCTATTGACCTGTCTTCCCCCCTCCCCCACACATAACTGATGCGACTACAAATGGGGTTGCTATATGCACCAATTTGCAAAGCATGTGGATGCATCGGGAATTGAAATGAATGCATTGGGAATTGAAAAAGTGGTCTTTGATGTTGACGTATGTGTGTATGACGCAATTCACTTTTTGGGTGTATATAACAAGTCAATGGAGGTATTTAGCTTCCCCGACTACAAAACATCAACTTTTCCATGTCTTAGAAAAGTGAAATTGCAGAGTGTAACTCTCATGTGTTTTCTAAAAAACCAAAACCAAAACCTAGTGGATGACTTCTCTTTAAAAAAGATTAATCAATCCAACATTAATAATTTCAGGAAATAGAAAGAAACCTAACAAAAAAATAGGGCTGTAAATACTGTAAGAAAAATTGACAGAATTTGACAAACTTCCTAATTAACTGGCAACTCAGGTCTTGATTCACAGAGAGAATGAGTATTAATATACATACATATATACATAGACACACACATATATAGAGGGAGGTGTAGGTTTCAAATCAATCAATCAAGAACACTTAGATCTCTATGATGTAAATGCTAGGTACATGATCCAAGATAGATTTCCATTCAAAGGTGTAAGAGAAGAGAGAAAGTACAAGTGAGGAATTCAACATCTATTTATACTCCTCACTAATGGACTAGGCTTTGCAAAATAGATGGACCCTAAACAATGGGCCTCAACTAAAATTTACATAAATGGAAACAAAGTTTAAGTAATTGTAAAATTGACACAACTAACTAGAATTCTAACAGGAGGTTTAAACGAGAATCACATCAATTTAAGAAAACGTGAGAAGCAATCTTAGCCACTCATCTTGTCAATAAAGGCGGCTTTCACCGGTCCCCCCTTAATAATCTCTACCCTCCCATGAATCGCGTCAATTCTCCGTGATCACGTCCACCATAACCGCGAGATGAGTGGTTGAGATTGCTCCTCACGTTTTCATAAATTCACATGCTTCTCGTTTGAACCTTCCCCGGTTACGGTATAAAACGTTTAAGTATTTAATCATCAGAAATAAATATTAATTAGGTTAAACAAGTTCAGTTATTTAATCAAATACTATAAAAAATTTAAGAATTATAACATAAATTAAAAAGATTAGAGATTAAACAATTTTTAAATAAAAAGTTTAAGGCTTAAATCATATTCTATCAATAAGTTTAGGGACTAAAGTTTGATTTTTAAAAGAGCAGTAACAACATGTTGCTATAGGAGGTAAAGTAGCGAAAACAATGAATTATAACAAGTTTATGGATTAAAACCTTCATTATAACAACTTTAACGATTTAAACATTCATTAAAAATGTTTAGGTGTTAAACCATTTTTAAACACAAAGTTTAAAGGTTAAATCATATTTTACCTTCTATTTTATTCATTTAATATTAAGTTTAATTTTAAACAATATATATTTGACATACATTCAGAAACTATAAAATATCACGAACACGTCTAAGTAAACTTCTAAGACAATCCACAGTGGTCTTAATTGGTACCAATGGTACTAGCTGCCACGTCAGCGCCACATCAGCGCTACATCAGCTTTCCACAACCTTATCAATTCATCTTCAATGGTTTTACTTCATACCAATCTAAATAATTAATTGAGTTAATTAATATTTGGTCCCTGTGGTTTACACGAAATTACGATGGAGGTCCCTGAACCCTAATTTTCATGCCTAGGGTCCCTGTGGTTGGTATTTCGTTATGATGGGGTCCCTTGCCCTAACATCTGTTAAAAATGACTGTTAAATAATGAGTAAAAGACGAAAATGCCCTTCCATCTTTTTCCCCAATACAACCAAATACCCATTTCCATCTTCTTCCCCAATACAACCAAATACCCATCCCACACACCACCACCACCACCATCCCACCACCACCACCACCATCCCACCATCCCACCATCCCACCACCACCACCACCACCACCACCACCACCACCACCACCATCACCACCCACCACCACCACCACCACCCACCACCATCCCACCACCACCACCACCACCATCCCACCACCATCCATCCACCACCACCACCACCACCCACCACCCACCTCCCACCACCACCATCCCACACCCCACCACCACCACAACGCATACGATTCCACCACACCGCCATCATCCTCAGCCCACGCCGACAGCAACCACCATTCCCCCCCCCTCCCAACTCCGATCGATCTCGGCGACGAGATCTCCCGACGCACCTCTAGATCTAGTTCAGATCCAGATCTAGCATCTCCTAACGCAATCGCACCGCCTCGATCTCCCGGTGTCCACCAAACGCGCCGCCGCTGCATCGATCCACACCACTTATCCCGAAAAACGAGGTGGCCGGAGTTGCAGGTTTGTGGTGGCCTTGGCGGTGGTGCTCTCGCCGGGGCAAGGAAGAAGAAAAGAAGGGGCTATGAGGTTGGTAGGGGGATCTCGTCGGAAAAAAGGAAGAAGAAAAGAGAGAGGGTAGGTGGTCGGCGGTGGTGCTCTCGAAGGAAAAATGAAGAAGATGGTGGCGGTGGTGTCAACGTGTGTGTGTGTTTCTTTTTTGGTGTGGCCGGAGAAAGGTTATAGTGACGGTATTATAGCCGGAAAAAAGAAGAAAATGGAATGGAAGAAAGGTAGCCGGTGGTTCTCTTGCCGGAAAGAAGAAGAAGATGAAGGTGTCTGGTGGAAAGAAAGGAGATGAATGATTGGTAGGTGGTGTTTGGGGGGTGGGGGCCACATGTAAATATTAAATATAATATTAAGTTTTAAATCTAATATAATATAGAGTAAATTACGGATTTGGTCCCTGTGGTTTGGAGGTTTTTATGGATTTGGTCCCTAAACTTCATTAATTATGGATTTGGTCCCCGTGGTTTACAATTCCTTTTGGATTTGGTCCCTATGACTAACATATGTTAAGTTTTTCGTTAAGTTTGAGACAAAATGACTATTATACCCTTTTAAATTAATTTTAGAGTTTTATTTGTTTGCATATTCATCTTCTTCCAAGATGAGTATTCATCTTCTTCCCTTTGAGTATTCATCTTCTTCTTTTATACATACGTTTAAACCCAAAAACATTTAAAACCAAAAACAAATCCAGATATAAGAATCAAACATAAAATCAAATCAAAATTCAGATTTTTGTTGAGTCAAACATAAAACCAAATCAAATTGCCATTTACTTAAAACAAATCCAGAATCTGAATCAAATCAAAACATAAAACAAATCCAAACTTACTTTAAATTTAAATCAAACATAAAAGATTTAAACCCTAAATTATTGTATCAAAAACGTTAGAAACATCAACAACTTTGAATCAAAATCAAGAATCAAATATGAACACCATGTGCTTTGAAAAGTTATCACCACCAAGAACATTTATCTGAGGAAGAACCACACCACAGCGCCGCCACCATCACCAAGCGTAGCCACCACCACACCGGCGCTGCCGCCACCACCAACACCAAGCGCCGCCACCACCACCAAGCCTTCTCAGATCCCGTCATGAGAACCTAGATCTGAACCCAGATCTGAAAGAAAGAAAGAAAAAAAGAGAGAGAGTAGTAGCCAGATCTGAGGAAGAACCACGTTGCTCGAGAGAGAGGGAGAGAAAGTAGTGCGGTCTTGTGCCCTGGACCGTCGGAGATGGTGGTTGCGTCGGAACCAACAGCGAGCAGAATATGAAGGATGAAGGTTGCGTCTGGAGATGGTGGTTGTGTCGGAACCAATCGCCGGAGATGGTGGTTGCGCCGGAGATGGTGGTGGTGGCGGTGAGAGGCAGTGGGTGTGTGGCGGCGGTGAGAGGCAGTGGGTGGTGGTGGTAGTGGTGGTGGGGAGGATGAAGGAGTGGAAGGTGTGGAGGTTTTGATTTCAATGGGGGTTTTAATGAAAGAGTGGAAGGTATTGATTTCAATGGGGGTTTTAATGGAGTGGAAGGTTTTGATTTCAATGGGGATTTCAATGGGGGTTTTAATGGAGTGGAAGGTTTTTCATCACTTTGTTTGCAGATGAATCTGTTCTTGTTTGGATACATTACAGATATGGTCCTTGTGATTTAAAATAAATGGTAAAAATAAATTTAAATGATAAAAGACGAATTTACCCTTGACCCTAACAGAGAAACTAAACGGCCGTTAGTCATAGGGACCAAATCCAAAAGGAATTGTAAACCACGGGGACCAAATCCATAATTAATGAAGTTTAGGGACCAAATCCATAAAAACCTCCAAACCACAGGGACCAAATCCGTAATTTACTCTATAATATAATATAAAATATTAAACTATTATAAATAAACTTTAAGTTTTAATAAAAAATGAAAATTAATAAAATGACGAAAATGCCCCTGTCCTAACGGAGTTTTTTAACGGACGTTAGGGCGAGGGACCACCATCGTAACGAAAATCAAACCACAGGGACCGTAGGCATGAAAATTAGGGTTCAGGGACCTCCATCGTAATTTCGTGTAAACCACAGGGACCAAATATGTAATTAACTCTAATTAATTAAAACAAATAAAAGAAAAAGAAAAGAAGAGAGAGATAGAGAGAAATGAGAGAGAAGGTGGGGTCGGGTGGATTTTCAACCGGTAAGAGGGTACCGTTTTCATTGCTTGACATTTCATACCACTTCATCCGTCTTCTACCGGCCTCCAATGCGGATGGCCTAAGTAATATTTGACTTCTGTTATTATGGGTTTGGGGTCGAGATTTTTTGCATACCTTCACAATTTGAGTTGGGTGTTTAAATAACAAAAACTGGACCGGGACCATGTTTCAAAACACGGGAGAGAAGAGTACTGCAAATATTTTCTTCTTTCTTTAATTTCTAACTATATACCTTTTCATAATAAATATGCTATTTGACATTTTACAAAGTTATATTTGAGATTTGGCAAATAATATTTTATATTATATACAAAATAAAATTTACAATCTTCATGATGAAATGTAATGATTTATCCTTTGTGGCTTATATTTTTAGTCGATACCGTTCGTTGAAAAGTCAAATGATACGAATTTTGTGGCTTATATTTTTAGTCGAGACCGTTAGTTGAAAAGTCAGATGATGCAATTTTCTAGCTTATATTTTTAATCGATATCATTAGTTAAAAAGTTAGATGATGCAATATTTTTATAGCTTATATTTTTAATTGAAATCATTGGTTGAAAAGTCAGATGATGCAATTTTTATCTCCCTACAAAGAATTTATAATAAAATCCTCAGACTTCAACTCTATATGATTAATACGAGTAGTTTGTACCCTACAAGCAAGTGGGCAAAACTTTATTCGACAAGTATAAAGTATTTAAATTTTTATAATAACATTTTAAATTATAAAAATCATACTAAAAATAATTTTTTATTTTTTTAATTACAAGTTCTTCGAATTGATAAAAACATGTTCAACCATCATATACCATTTCTATGGAATTTCATATTTTTTTAATGAGAATGACCGTTGATTTTTCATCCTCTTTTTAGAGCAAAATCTTATATCCCATTGCTTCGAACATACAAATAATACATTCTGTTTTATTTAAATACTAATGTGTGGACCTCAAAATAAGTTGAAGGGTTAATAAATGCGTGTTAAACAATGTTTTAAAAGTCGGTTTTTAGTTGAACCGGTATGATGACCGCTTTCCCGTTTAACAATCGGATCAATCGGTTCTAAGCATTTTTATGTATTTTCACTGCATAGATACATATATCTATATACATAGAGAAAAGTTCAAATGTGAACTCAATGGTTGTGAACATGAGCACGAATCTCAGCCACTCATCCGTCAATAAAGGCGACTTTGACCTAATCCCCCCCCTTTAATAATCTCTACCCTCTCATGAATCATGTCAATCATCCGTGATCGCGTCCACCGGAACCGAAGATGTGTGACTGAGATTCGTCCACACGTTCACAACCAAAATTGAGTTCACATTTGAACCTGACCCTACACACACACACACACATATACCAAGAATTTGATGATTACAAATTAAAATATTAAAAATACACATTGCAATTTGCATCAGTCAAAAACATTAAAAAAACACATAATAACAAGTTTTACACGTAAGTTTTTTTATAACCGGTTTTTACTGGTTAGATGCACTACTACAAGCAGTTCTATTAATAAGTCCTTAAAACGCATAAAACCGTTTACATGTGACATGGTCTCTTCACCAGTTTTCCGTTCGAACGGCTGGTTTAACCCGGTTTTTAAAATATTGTTTCCTTTTTTGTCTACTCTTTTCTTCAGCAGGAATTTGATCCCAAAATGAAAAATAAAACCTTGTAATTTAGACTTTTTACCTTGTAGGGAAAAAAGTTTATCCTTAAAAATGTAATATATACCATTGGTTGAAAAGTTGGATGATTGAATTTTTATCGGCCTACACAAAAATTTATAGTAAAATGTTCGGATTTCAACTCTATATGACGTTATGACTAATTGGTACGCTACAGGTAAGTGGTATAAAGTATTTAAAATTTTATAATAAACATATTACATATACAACTTATACTATAACATAATTTTTTAATTGACATCAATATCAAGATATTTTAAAGGTTTTTTACAACTTCTTTGAATTAATCAAACATGTTCAACCATCATATACAATTTCTATGAAATTTCATATTTTTTTAATGAGAATTACCAATGATTTTCCATACTCTTTAGAACAGAATCCTAGCTATATCCCATTTCATCGAACTTACCGATAAGTCATTCTGTTTTAATTATTAATGTGTATTTCAAAATAGTTGATGAAGCCATGATATATATTACTTTGATTAATATTAAAAGGAACTGATCTAAATTTCAACAAAATTAAAACGCTATTATATTGGTAAATGTTTTTGTTGTTTGCGTTAAAAAGTGTAAACATACAGGAATAGGACCACACTTCTAAATATAAAGAGGCTTCACTGATAAAAAAAATCATTGGTAATCTGCCAGAAAATCCAGCACTAATAATTGTAGTTACCACGGATTTTTGATCACTGACGAAAAGTTCGCCTGTGATCCGTCACAAACCCGTAGAAAAAATCTATCATAGCAATAATTTAATTTTTTTGACAAATTAGAAATGTTTTTTGTCGTTTGTATAAGCAATAAAGATGCACTATATAATATCTTCCGTTAACCTTAACCTAAAGTGTTAAGTACATAACATTTAGAGTATTAAGTTGAGAAGATGGAACTTCAGGGACTAAATGTGTTCATTTATCAAACTCTTATTACTTAAAAGAAAATTGATATGGCTTCATGTTATTTTAAAAACTGAATTACGTCCTCTTCTCCTTCCTGTTTTCTTCACCGCCTTCATCTCTCTCTCTACACCTCCCCTTCTCTCTAAAAATTTCCTCAAATCATTAAGAGTTACAACGTAATGATTACATATTTGGAATCCTCTCGTCAAATCCTTCTCAAAGGTATTAGTTTCTTTCAATTTCGTTACCATGTTTACGCTAAGGTTTTGAGGTTTGTCTTTAGTCGTGCATGTATATATTTTCTGGTTTAATCTTGCAATTAAGTTAATTAATCGATTAATTAAGTTAAATTGAGGTAGAAACTGAAAAATGGTAATGTATTGTTACAATATAGTTAGAGTTGGTAAGAATAATCAAACGCACGCCAAGTATTCGATCAAATGCGTAAAAGAACAAAACGGCGTGATAAATCCTAGGATAGTAAGTCGTGGACCTTATCTTAATATTTAGGATGTTAATGCATGTGTGTCTCTTGTAAAAACAGCAAGTTATGCATTTTAAGTCATGAAATCGAATTGGAGAAAAATGGCCGAAATCGGGATTTCCGACAGCTACGAATCCCGATGTTTGGCAGCCCTTAACTCACAAACCGTATGTCGGAATGAGCTCAAATTTTGCAGTCTTAAATCCCTTAGTATGTACTACAGTTGTCGTGAAGAGTTCGAAGCCTGATTGTGGCGTTAAAAGGTCCAAAACAGTGCGTCTTTAGGGCTGTTGTCAGCATGTCGAGAACAGCACTGTTGTTTTGTAAAGTCTGTATCTAATAGACGGATGATCCAAATGAGGTGATTCCAAATCCGATAGACTCCTAAGACCTTGTACTACAATTTTTATTTGTATTGTAGAGGCTAATATGGTCCCTAAATAGGATAAAAATGCTAGGAAAGAAGCGAGATAGAGGCTGTTTGGTACGGGGAGTTGAATCAACAATCCCCGATTGTACTTAGTCATCTTGTACCTTAAGAGAATTTGTACCAATCAACCTTAAATCTATTTTAGGACCATTAGAGATAAAAAGGGGTAGAAACACTAGTCTTAGATTATATTTGCGATAGATCCGTTAGTTGCTTTATAGTTGGTGATATGTTATCCTTTTGTGTAAAGGTGACCGGGTGTGAACCATATCAACTCTTCGGGTCTTCGATCGTGTTATTCATTATCGTCTACTCAGGTACGAATTCTATATCTCACTTGATACGGGGATAGCCATTTGCATAAGGCTTCCTAATCCGAAACGATTATTGATAATTCCAAATAATTGATTCTAAATTTGCTCGGTAAATGTCTTGAGCTTATCCCCTTTTCGAATTATGACTTATTTGGAATGTCGATCACTTGATCAATTGAACTATGAGATTTCATATTGTTGAACTATTTTCTTATAGACTCAATATTGAGGCACCGGTATTGAGATGCTTCCATGGTGGCTAAAACAATCATGGCGTCCTCATTTTATATAAAGTCCTTAAAAGCGGACTAGAATGAGAACTGGTCGAATAGAGGGCGTATGGATCGATCCTAGGAACCGTTATCGGAAAAGAAATTGTGGCCGTGGTTAAATCCACGGATAGGATTGCTGTGCTGTGCCCGCACCTCTTTCCTCACCCAGGCCCAAACAGACTGATCATCCTTTGGGAACAACGTATCATGATGATGCGGTTTAGTGTTCGGAATTTGATCTGCCTTCGAGGTGTTCGATTGACATTAACTTTTCTTTGAGACGTTAATTTTGAATATTGCTTATTTCTTACGTATTCCCTTTGAACTGGTATATCATGTTTATTGTTTACATTGTCGTTATATTATCCGTTCACTGAGCATTAAGCTCAGCCGGGATTTTCTTTGTTCTCGGCAGGTAAATGATTTAACATGGATTTTGGGATGAGAGCTGTGGAGATGAAAAGACTGACGATAACTACTAGGACTCACTTTTGTTAATCTTTTGGTGACTAGTGTAAATATACATATATACACATAAGTACTTTGAGACGATATTTTTTTGTAATCGTTATCTGCATTTGTGGTCACGCATCTGCGTTCTGGATAAATGATATTAGTTGCTCTGCATAATCGATGATTTGACTTGTTGCAGTTTAATTGTATTTGTGGCATCGCCTGTCCTTAGCCACGCGGGACGGGGGTGTTACACACTATATATTCAATTAAAAGGACATTAGCAATTAATACCTTTCTCTATAAATTGGCACTCTCGCTGCCAAGGTTGTTGAGTACCCATCAAGAAATCAACTAATCAAGGAAGTGGTAGTGCAGGTATGTACTAATTTTGCTGTGTTCATTTCACTTGGCTTTTAACAGTAGACTTATGCTCATTTAATCACGTTGTCATTGTACAGACCACTTAATTAGCTAGGAGATGAACCCGGAGATCGTAATGGACATTCCACGCAGGCCGCCATCGCCAAGCGTTGAAATAGAGGAGGTAGAGATGAATCCGCGGACAGATGTATCAGATCAACCTGGCAGAGATCTACTTGGTAATATAATTTATAACCCAAAACCACCTTGTTTTCCTTCTAAAACATGAAATTGTATAAAGTTTGAGACTTGAACCAAGAGAAGGTTTCATGTACCCATATATTGATATATACCTGCATAAAATTAAAACAGATCTACGATTAATTAATCTGCTATAGTGTTGAACAAAACTATATCCCATGTTTTTTAATTTTCATGGAAGGAGTGTTCGTGGGAGGAGATATCTGATTCTGAAACCTTTGAATGCTTTGATCTTCATGATGGATCGTGTATAATCACTTTTCGAATATGATATTTCGAGCCTATGCTTGGGTTACATGAAATTCAGGTTATGGGGATAATCTGATACGGAACAATCTCCAATCAGAGTTTTTTTTAGTTGTTTAGGTTTCTTCGGAGTATATATTAATAACGAAGAGGTATCAAACTTATTTTAGTACAAGCGTGCACTCTCCACCTCCTAACTTGACTAAAACAACATTTGACCTCCATTGATAATTTGCATATCCCATTACACTAAAACGAACCTAGTACACTAAAATCACCACCAAGGAGTCCGATAATATTGTTGATTTAGATCATAGTTAATAATCTTACTTAATTATAAAAATAGTTGTTGCAGTACTTATAATTGGCTTTTGTAATTACATTGAAGATGCCAGAGGAGACTACTACACTATTTGTGTTCCATTGTATTACGCATCGATTACTGGCAATTGGGAAGTTGCCCGGGTTATTCTTAGCATAGACCCCATGTACCAAGTGCTTGCTATCACCGAAGGTCACGACACAGCACTTCATGTTGCAACTTCAGCAGAAGAGACCAATCAGACGGAATCTTTTGTGAGTCATCTGGTGTCTCAGATGAATCCAAAGGAACTCGAGCTTCGGAATAAAAATGGCAACACCGCCCTTTGTTTAGCAGCTGCAGCGGGAAGTACCAATATGGCTAGAATTATGGTTAACAAGAACCCAAACCTGGTGAACATCCCTGGTGCTAAAGGAATGATGCCGTTATATATGAGTGCTTTACATGGGAAATACGAAACAGTCAAGTATTTGTATACTGCTTCTCGGGATATGCATGGTGAGTTTTGGACAGAAGAAATTCGAAGTTGGATTCTCTTGAGATGCGTCGAATATGATTTCTTTGGTAAGTAGCTAGTCATAATTTGTGTTTTTCGATGGGAGGTGATTCTTTCGCTTAATAAATTGATTCATCCAAAGAAGATGAATGGTCACTAACTTGTGCATCATTAGCTTCAAGCGTGTTGTATCATATGTGGAAAAATCAATTTATTAAGTGGAAGAATCAGTCAATCTCCCTTTTTCAATATTACTTCTTGTTATGTATTTGCTTTGTCTATAAATGGGTCAAAACAACCAAAAACAAATTCAGCTTTAAAATCTTATGCATAATGATTAACATCATATTAATTAATGAATTTACTAATTTCTGTTTCATTTGCTTTTCAAATGGTTGTCATATCTTTGGTAGATGTTGCACTGAGAATTGTAAGAGACCATCCGCAACTTGCTGCCAACGGGTCTGTGCTGGGAGCTTTGGCTCGAAAGCCTCATGCATTTAATTATGGAGTAAAACAAAAGTTACTCACCAGAATAATAAATTCAAGTAGGTATTGTATTTAAGAATTTATACTCTTATGCATGTTGGACTTTTCAATTAGGGCGACCATGGCATATAGTGGTACTCTTAATTGGGTTTGGTTGTGGTAGACGAGGATCAATCAAGTGCTCTTGGATCCTAGATACCCCGGGAATGGGTGTGTGTGTGTGTGTGTGTTTTTCTTTTTTGCTTGCCGTTCCAAAAAAATAATTACGGTGAGATTGATATTTGATGTATGTGTTTAATTGGTTCCGTAATTAATTTTTGTGCGCTTTCAGTTTTTAGAAGTACACATATGAGGGTGCGACATACTATAGAGGATACTGATGCACTCCAATTACTAACAATCATTTGGGAATCTACTATCAAAATGCTGCCCAAAAATGCACTTGAGGATATGCTCAGAGGTCCTCCTGACCCAATTTCCCAAGATGATCGGAGGACACATAGACATCGTACATATTCTTCAGGAATATTATTTGTTGCTGCTGAAATGGGCAACACCAACTTTGTAATTGAGCTCATTCATGCTAATCCCGATTTTATATGGAAAAAGAATGATGATGGACATACTATATTCCATATAGCTGTTATGCATCGTCATCAAGGTATCTACAACCTATTGTACGAGATAGGCTCACGGAAGGATCTTATAACTTTGCTCAGAGACAAAGATGGCAATAACATGCTTCATTTAGTTGGTATGACTTCAAGGGAGAGGACAACGACTGATACGTCAAGAGCATCTTTGCTAATGCAACGAGAGTTGTTATGGTTCAAGGTATGTAACTTACTTAATTGCTCTATAGGTTAAATACTACCTCTTATGTTTTTTGTACCGAACTGCCAAAAAAAAGACATATTAATCTATGGCAAAAATGCACATGATTAGGTTTTTAGGTACACTTTTAGTCTTTTTGCATATATGTACATTCAACTTTTATTTAGAAAAAATATATAACGAAAATAAACATTTTGCAGCTTATTAAACCATCTCCATCACTTCAACGTCATTCTTTTCTAAAGTGATCCCTAACAACTACTTTATAGTTTATATTTTAAGAATTTATAATATTACAACAATACTAAATATGATAATATAAAATGTAGAACATAAACTAAATTTTTTTTTTCTTTTACTATATTATGTATATAGAGAAAGGTTCAAATGAGAAGTGCTAAATAAATACGAAGTAGAGAAGTGATATCCACCACTCATTCGGTCAATAAAGGTGGCTTTGACCAGTTACGATCGACGCAATCACGGGGGATTGACGCGATTCATGGGAGGGTAGAGATTATTAAAGGTATGGACCCGGTCAAAACCGCCTTTATTGACCGGATAAGTGGTGGAGATCATTTCTCTACTTCTCATTTTTTAGCACTTTTCATTTGAACCTAATACTATGTATATATATATATATATAATTCAATTGACCATTAATAAAACACATACATATTAATATAGTTTCATTTTAATAACCAAATTAAATAAAAAAGAATTCATAAATAAAATAAAAAAATTTTAATTTAATAAAAAGATTAATGATTAATTCAATTAAAGCCATTATCATAAAATATATCATTTATATAAAAAATATTTTTTTATAAACAAAAAAGAAAAGAAATAGTGACAAGGGCCTCACATATCCATTTGCAAATCCTTTCTAAACTTAAATTATATTATAAATAAGTAGAGGAAGTGAGGTTTTTGTAAGAACCTCCATTGTAGAGTTTTAAGGAGGTTCTTGGTTTGTTGAGATGGCAATGACGTGGTAAGGAAAAATATGGTAAGTGAGGTTCTTGGAGGTTCCACCACTGTTGATGCTCTTATCAGCTAGGTTGCTAAAGATGGCCGTAAAATTTGACACATTTTTCACAAGCCCCTATTTAATTTTCAAACCATACAAATGTTGTATTTGTTTCCAGCATGCATTTTAAATATCAATGTTCAGTCTAGAACTCAAGAAAAACTATAATCAGGTTGTGCTGTCTCTAATGTTTGTGTTACAGGAAGTAGAGAAGATTATCCCACTTGTTTATAGAGAACAGAAAAATAATGCTGGTGAAACACCTTATCAGATATTCTCATCGAAAAACCACAATCTACTTGCAGAAAGTTTGAAATGGGTAAAAGATTGTATGGTGGTTGCCACACTCATAGTCACTATAGCATTTGCAGTGGCTTTTACGGTTCCCGGTGGATACCAAAGCAATGGCTTACCCGTCTTCATTCATAAACCTTCTTTTAAAGTTTTTGTTATAGCAGATGCCATTTCTTTATCCTCTTCCACAACTTCACTGCTCGTGTACCTCTCTATCCTTGCATCTCGCTATGAACACTATGATTCCTTGCTCCTATTAACCAGAAAGCTAATGATAGGTCTAATGACACTTTTCATCTCAGTAGCGGCCATGATGGTCACTTTCAGTGCTAGCTTCTTCGTGTTATACCATAACGGGATGAAATGGATACCAATTCTTATTGGTGCTTTTGCTATCATGCCGATCATTGCATTTGCTAGATTGCAATATCGTCTTTTGGTGGATATGTTTCCCTCTATGCATAATTCTGTGTTCCAATTTAATCCCCGGAAACGTACGCTTTACAATAGGTTTTAGCTGCTCCCCCATGGTAGTTTTCGAAAGAAAAGTTTTACTATAAAGAGCAATATTAGAAAGATGTTGGTATACCCTTGGATTGGGCATTCATTTTATATCTTGGCATGTACTCTCATGTATTTTTTGTTTATAAAATCTTTCTTTTCTAGTGGTTCAAAGTTATCAAAAAAAAATCTTGTCGTTCTCATGGTTCCTGTTCGAGTCACTTAAGACAACAGGAAATATAAGGTTGGCATGCAACATATGTCCCTTCTCTATCAACATGAAAAAGATTAAGTTTGAACAAGTTGGCAACGTAAACTCAATTGGATGTTTGGACATGTATATATGGAACTCTTGCACTACTAAAACACTGCGAATTACCGACTGCTTTCCGATGGTTTACTGATTGTTCTTTTTTTTTAGTAAACTACAATATTGGTCCCTGTGGATAACAGATTTGGTCCCTAGAATTCAAAATTTACAACTTTGCCATCCTAGTTTGCAATTTTGCCCGGTTTTCGTCCCTGAGTCTAACGGTCCTTAAAGAGGCCAGTTGCACCACCAGTCACCACCACCCATTTTACCCACCACCACCACCACTCAGATTCGTTTCCGGCATCCACAAAGCCTTCAAAAGCAACGAATTGGAGTAAGAATTGTTAGATCCAAATCTGGAGTGAAATCGCATCTAGGAGCAAAACAGTAAGACCATCGTTACTTAAGTACTCGAAGTGCATCATACATCATCGCCCCTCAAAACGAACTAAACACCAGTTTGGATTGTTGCCAATTCCATAAAAACACGTCCTAAGACTACAGAAAGTATCGCCAAAAGTCTCCTAACACTCGGCAAAGACTTCCCACCATTTCCACCATTGACCTCCAGGTCAGGCAAAAGCTATGTTAAAAAAAAAATCTAGGAGCAAAAATTGGAGTAAGAAGAACACAAATCTGTTGGGCGGCGGCGGTTTCTTGGTTCACATATCTGGATTTGTCGTCGCATCCCTCACCTTTTGTATCAGATGTCGTTGGAGATATATTCTTGGTCGCAATTTCACCGTAATTCTTGATCGCCAGAATTCTTGATTGTGATGGATGGTGGGTAAAATGGATGGTGGCAGTGTTAGTGGTGGGTAAAATGGATAGTGAGTGGTGGGTGGTGGTGGATAGATGATGAAGATGACCATGTGAGGATGGATTGAGGAAGATGATAGAATAATATTAAGATGACGAAGTTGGTCCTTGGGTTTATTTTCTAAAAGCAAAAACAAAAGAAAAATGGAAAAAGACATAAATATCCATGACTTAACTGGCCTCTTTAACGACCGTCTCGTTAGACTTAGGGACGAAAACCGGGCAAAATTGCAAACTTCTATGTCAAAGTTGTATTTTTTAAATTTTAGGGACCAAATATGTTATTTTTTGCAAACCACGGGGACCAAAATTGTAGTTTACTCTTATTCTAATATTAATAAGTCGTCGGAAAACCGTCAAAACACAGTCAGAAAATAGTCGGTAACCCGTCGGTAAATAAAACAGTCGGAAAAGTTGTCCGTAAGAGTCATTGGAAAGTGGTCAGTAAACGAAACAGCATAAAGCAGTCTGTAAAAGTCGTTGGAAAAACCGTCGGTAGCTTTTACCGACCAGGTTTTTAGCAACGCTCGTTTCCTCGTAAAAATGTCGGTAAAGCCGATTTTCAACTGTTTTGGCCGTCGGTAATTAATACTCTCTTTTTTCTAGTGTTGAACTACAACAATGACAAGATATTCAATAAGGGATCAATTAATGGTTCACCGCCTTAAAACTTTAACGTTGCAAGTCAAATGGGCAGTTTGTAGCAATGACTTGATGCTTTGTATATTTACAAATTATGTTTTATTTTCATTTACTCATTTTGTTAGTGTTACAGTGGCATGGTGTTTTTAGTTCCCAAAAGAAAAAAATAACTTGGGTAATAGAACTAATATTTTAGATTTTCATTCTTATAAATAGCGATCTTTAATTTTATAGCAATAACAATTATAGTATAAACAACGACAAAGTTTTTCTACATACCGTCAGTGATCATTTTTTTGGTCACTAATGAAAGTATTAACAGACGTTAATTGAACATTTATGTTAGACCCGAATTTTGTTGTATCCGAGATCACAAGACGATGAGACAATCTCGAAGGTTTAATTTAATTATTGGGCTTTTTTATTGTAGTAAATTAGTTTAATTGGGCTTAGTTACTAGTTTTAGTTTTGGGCTTCTTGTAATAGACTTTTAATTTGTAAGGGGTATAAATAGAAAAAAGGATTTTAGGTTAAGCCTCTCATTTTGTAAAATCAATCTTATGTTAGAGAGAGAGAGGCTAGAGAGAATTTGGGCAAAACTCATATCTATATCATTTTCTCTTGAATCAATGAAGCTTTGATTGTTTAAATCTTTATTGTTACCTGAATATTTGTTCTCACAATTTATCTTATTAAACCCAATTAGTGATGACTTTTAGCGATTTAGTGACAATATTAGCGTCACAAACACGATGACCACTTTAATTTTGTCATATTAGTGACCATTTTTGTTTTGCTTAGAGAACAACTCAACCATATGATGTTTGTGCAACGTAAAAGTCATATGCAATAATAAAAATGATAGTTCTCATTGATTCTGAGTTTTTGATATATTTCTGATGTATGTACACGTTTGACTATGGAAACATTAGAAATAGTACGTAATGTATAGAGCGATAAGTTAAGCATTCTAGACGTTTTTTAGTCCTTGACATCTAACATGGTTTTACAACAACAATAACACACAGAAGTTTGGGGGGAAAAGACATACCTTGAACCATAATAATTCTCGTTGTATCAGTAGAGATGCTCTAGATAACGATGCATATATAACAGCTATATATATGGAATATACTTCGGGAATCACTGCTAGTCTTCCATGCTAATTAGAATATTGGGATACACTCAAAGGAGTTGAATTACAAATTTGGGGTGTAATTGTTATTGTATTTCTCCAAATAATCTTTTAGTAATTTGAGTGCGTCACTCTTCTTCAAGCCTTTTTATAGTCTAGCAACGAATGAATGTAGGACAAATATTTGAATCTTCACTCGGGTTAGCGGGGGGGTTGCTAGACAGACATTATCGAATAGCTCCTTTTGAGGAGATATTAACAAGAAGCTTCGAGAAAACTGGTGTTTTCTGAATTATATGAAGCCAGTAAGCAAACAACGAATCCATGGGTATTTGAACCCGAGTATCCAGGGAAAAGCAGAATATTTGTTGGATGAACGGGGGGATCCTTTTGAACAACCTGTTATAATAGGAAAACCTTATATCTTTAAATTAATTCATCAAGTTGATGATAAAATCCATGGGCGTTCTAGCGGGCGTTATTCACGTCTTACACAAAAACCCCCTTAAAGGTAGGGCCAAGAAAGGGGGACAACGGGTAGGAGAAATGGAGGTTTGGGCTTTAGAGGGGTTTGGGCGTTTGGCGTTGCTTATATTTTACAAGAGATGCTTACTTCTAAATCTGATCATATTAGAGCTCGCCAGGAAGTACTTGGTAGTATGATCTTTGGAGAAACAATACAGTCATGGTTAATGTAGTGTGGTAGAAACATTTGAACTAACGATAAATGCCTATCAATTGCTAATGATTACATGAATTTATGATTTCCGTGAATTACTTCCTTGAATGCATTAGGCTTTTGAATTACACCCATTCAATTCTTAGCGAGTTTTGAGGGCCCATCAAAGCTTTTGATGCAACATCATCTAGAAAAGTTATGACACGACATTAGTAAAACATAGCATATGTGATCAAAGTCGTCCCCGTGAGAGCGGACCAGGTATATGTTTAAGATCCAAAAAAAATAGGGACCCAAAATTTTAAGTATATATTAGCATTAACAAGAATTAGTAATTAAAGAAACCAATTTTAATAGTAATCCAATATCATCCAAAAAGAATTTTGTAATATATTAAGTGCCCAAACATGTATTAGTTAGTTAGTTTGGATAAGATGTTGGTCCCAAACAATCAAACAATAAGAGGATTTGATAGAGAAATCAAGAAGATGAAATGAAAAGTTCTTGTTTATTTATGAGAGCTCTCAAAGGCTTACAAGAAACACACACACTTCACCTTAATCGACTCTCATTGAAAATGCTTCTCACACCTTATTCCCAAACCCTAAACCCTTTATATATAGGGCCCAATTACATCAAGCCCAAGCCCAAGCCCATTAGCTACAATTACTAGCTAATTACAAATTACTCATTCTCAAAGCTTACTTTATAAAACTTTATCTAATTAGGACAATTTGGTCCTAACAATCTCTCCCTAAAGTTTTATAAAGGAAGCATCTCTGATCTTCTCCCCTTTGCTTTCTTCAGAAAACTTTAGTGGCGTTCGGCTACAGTTTTGATCTCCAAGCTCCCCCTCGATTGTAGCTCTTTGTCTTTAATTAGTTTCAAGTTTCAACTGAAAGACCGGATCTGATTTGCAATAACCGCGACTGATTGCACAAACTACAGCTCAACCTGTAAATAACTCGACACGTCTGATAACCGCAGAATACAACAGCTTGCACCAGAGCATGTTGATTCATCCACTATGTAAATCACAAAGAAAAACAAAGGGATAGATGCATGTGTGAGTTACAGTGCAGATCAGCAAGAAAAATAAAGGATCTGTCTTTGGCCGCATGTTGAGTAGGAATTCAGCAAAAGAGCTCTAAATATAATAAGCTCACAATAAGGAAACACTGAAGCTTGGATCACCGAAACACCGTATGGCATGAAAAACTGGGAGTAGATACTGAACGAGATACTCAGCTTTGATCTCTCTACTGCTCAGAAAATAGTCGACTTCCTGAAATCTTCCAAAATGTCAAGTAATCAGATCAAGATCTGGCCTTCTTAGTCAGATGGATGACGACCGTTACTCAAAATTCTAGATCGCAACTGAACCTCCACAACAGTGAAATGGTTAGGAATTAGCACATAACAATAGTACCATTCACCGAAGCTGGCATCCAAAGGAAAAATTCAACTCCACTCCTAAGAGGAATAATTCCATCGAAGAAAAACTCTACAATAATGGTTGCAGAGCGCCAGGCTTCTGAGTAATCTAACCAAATGCATAATCTGATCACCGTTGTTCTGAAATCAAAACAAATCTGACATGTCTTCAAAGAATCTGGAGTAGCTGGGAAAACGAGAAAAATTCAAGTTTCATGGTTGAAAACTGAATTGGGCTAAAACGAGGCTGATGAGATCTTTACGAACCAATTGGGAAAACAATGTGGCTATTTAAGCGCAGGGATATTGAAACATCAAATGTATTTGAATTTGCTTGGATCTGGAGCGCAATTGAAAGTGATCAATCATTTGGGCCAAAATAAACATCAAAGCCCATTAAGAAAGCAAGGCCCAAAATGAATAAAACTTGAAAGCTCGATTGATCGTATAATCTTGAAAAGCTTGAAAGCGCATCTGAAGATAATCCCCGAACTGAATTTGAGCAATTTAGCATACTCGGAAAAAAATTCCGTCAAATAGTCCCAAACCCCGAAACCTGGAAGTCCCAAATCAGAAAAAAAATAAAATTTTCTGAAAAAGATGTGAAAATCTCGAGCTTTAGGGACCGATATTGCAAAATTTGCAAAATTAATCGTGAATAAACTCCAGGGGTTGATCTTGTAAATATTCAAAACTTGAACTAGAGGGACGAAATCTGAATATCTTCGAAAATTGAAGTGCAAGGAGCAAACTCGACAGAACTTGAAACATGAATTGCAGGGACTGGATGCATCAGAGTGTCAAACTTGTAAATTTAAAGTGTTTAACACCTCAAACTTCAAGGACTAAATTCGCCAAAGTAATCAATCTTCAAATTAAATGAAAGAATGGCATGACTTGAAATTTTCAAACTTTGAGTCGGATTTACTACGCACGTGACTCGGAGAAAGCTAATCAAAATATCCCGACTTGACTTTTCAAAAATTCAATTCCAAACCCATTTTTCGTTTCCAACTTTTTTTTTCACAAAAATGATTTTCATATTAATTTCCAAATCAAAATCAATGACATTTCAAACATGAGTCTCTATTGTTGATGATGCTATGTGAATGTTGGGAAACATAGATCTGAAGTCGGGATATTCGAGTTTCCCGGGTCGGGATACTTGAAGATTCGAGTTTCCCGGGTCGGGATACTTGAACATCCTTTCCAGCTCCAAGAAATTGAAGAAAACAACTTGTAAAATACGTGAAATCAAGCCTAAAGTTGCTTCAAATCTCAACCCAAACACCATTCTTCTTCATCTCCATCCAGATCCAAACCACAAAACTTAGATTCAAACTTTTCTTCAAGAACAATGCTCCAAAATCCAAAAAAAAAAAAACCTCTTTAAATGATTCCATAAGAACAAACAAATCTGATGATTTGTTTGGCTCTGATACCATTTGTCGGTCCCAAACAATCAAACAATAAGAGGATTTGATAGAGAAATCAAGAAGATGAAATGAAAAGTTCTTGTTTATTGATGAGAGCTCTCAAAGGCTTACAAGAAACACACACACTTCACCTTAATCGACTCTCATTGAAAATGCTTCTCAGACCTTCTTCCCAGACCTTCTTCCCAAACCCTAAACCCTTTATATATAGGGCCCAATTACATCAAGCCCAAGCCCAAGCCCATTAGCTACAACTTCTAGCTAATTACAAATTACTCCTTCTCAAAGTTTACTTTATAAAACTTTCTCTAATTAGGACAATTTGATCCTAACATAAAAAAATATATAAAATTAATTGATCCTTTATTTTATAGTATCCATTGTTGTTTACCTTAAGTTT
Source organism: Centaurea solstitialis (assembly GCA_030169165.1). Classification (NCBI taxonomy): domain Eukaryota; kingdom Viridiplantae; phylum Streptophyta; class Magnoliopsida; order Asterales; family Asteraceae; genus Centaurea; species Centaurea solstitialis. The sequence goes on from CM058043.1 coordinate 77,898,543, forward strand.
TTCATTTAATACTAAAGTCAACATTGTGACCTTGAATGATGTCTATATATATATATATATATATTAAATGCATATTGTAAGTGTTTTTATGGTGAAACTAATTGATGGTGTTATATAAAAATTATATGGTGGATAATATTAACTTAGACATAATTATGGATTAATTTTGCATATGGGAATACTTGGAAAAACGGTTTTATTTTAATCATTCGTATATCTTAAATTCATATGTTATTTTTTGATGATAAAAACAGTAAAAGTTATTTTTCATATTTGTAGAGGGCTCTTTTTACACCTTGCACTGTTTCTATAAAATGTCAAAAATGGGGCTTAGACTTTTTACTAAACACTTATAGCGTCTTATATAAAATACTTGTTACCGATAATCTTATTAAGCCATTTTTCAGCAAAAAAATCTTAACCGATAAGTAAGGATGGTGAATATTATCTGGTTAGATTCCATGAATGTACTTCCTGTTGTCTAGCTACCTACTAATGTGAAAAAAAAGCTAATTGAGGTCATAAACCATCATCAGAAAGGAGAAGATAGACTATTCCGGTTGTAAGTGGTGTGGATGAGCACTTCAATTCGCAAAGGAGTCAATAGTAAGATGAAAATAATACAACTGATATAATTATAACAAATATGCACGTGACAAAAACAAAAAACTTCAAATGATTAATATATTTTATTTTGCTTGAATAAATTTGCAGTAGACTTTTCTTGATTTCATTATCTTCACCATATCAAATAAATTAACAGGAAACTGGAGCTGCATGTTAACAGGCCTTGTCGGCAATTATATAAATTTGTATACTTCACATATATGGGTTACGCACGCAAGATTTTAGGTGAGCGGATGCATAAAAGAAAAACTTAAGGGTGCGTTTGATTGTGGAAAATCAATTTTCCAGTCTTATTCTTATAAGAAAATTTTATAAGGAAAGTAAGAATTTTAGAAAACTCGTTTCCCTCATTCAGTTTTCAAAAAATTTCAAGAAAATGAAGTTCTTTATGGTGTGTTTAGTTGTGGAAAAATTTCTTTTTTCTCGAAAATTTTTCCATGAAAAATGAAAATTTAGAAAACTTGTTTAGTTGATTCAATTTAGAAATTTTTTTCCAAAAAAAACAAAATTTTCATTTTCAAAATTTACACTTGAATTAAAAAACTACTTTTTATAGTTTTCCAATTCTGATTTTCATTTTCAATTGCCGTCCCTTTCTCGTCGCCAGCCACTGCCACCACCGGCACCACCGCCGCCACCATCGCCGCCGCCGAGGCCACCGCCACCACCGCCATCGCTGCCGAGGCCCCCGAGGCCACCGCCGTCGCCGCCGAGGCCCCCGATGCCACCGCCATCGCCGCCGAGGCCACCGAAGCCACCGCCGAGGCCTCCAAGGCCATTGCCATCGCCGCCAAGGCCACCACCGTCGCCGTCGAGGAATTGTATGAGGTATGTTGTGAACGAATAGTAAATTCTTGAATTACTAGTAATGTTTTCCCTATTGTTAACAAAATTTCATGTATATGACATTAGTAAAGAGATCTGGATTAATTTGTAGAAACAATTTTCTTAACAAATGGTCTAGAAAATATAAACTATGCAAGGAATTGTATGAGGTACGTTGTGAACGAATAGTTTACGAACTTAATGAAAGTCCCTGGGGTTAGACTCCACGAACATAGTTGATACTTCCTATTGTTTGTAACCTAGCTACCTAGATACCGATGTGAAAAAGCTAATTGAGGCCATAAAACTTCAAAACAGAGAAGATCATAGACCGTTCAGGATCCTAACTGGTGTTGATGAGGACTTCAATTCACGGAGGAGTCAATTCTTGATGTTAACCATTCTCCCTCATATTTTTTTTGAACAGAAAATTTATTAAAAACCCGTTCAAATTAATTTACTGCACTTGAAACTATTTGTGAAAGGGATGTTCAAGTTGCGGCGTATAATTGGGTGAGGAGTCGGGCTAAGGGGGGAAAACATCTTAGTTGGGAAGGATGGCTTTGTAATCCGGCTAATGCCGTTGTCTCTTGTATCAATCTAGCTTCTCGCTAGTTCGTTTTTCTTAATAAAGTTCTGTTTGCTGTCCAAAAAAAAAAGACAATGACCTACAAGCTATGTACATCAGGACTCGATGATCAGCTAAGGTGTTGGTATGTAGTACATGTTACGGAGAGGACACAACGGAATAGTAAGTTTGATGACATAAAAATAATGATTTTGTTGAGGTCAAGGAGAAACATCATGTTCTTAAGGTAATCAAATCTATAAATGGGTCAATTTTGGTTAGATTTGATTCGGCATATATCATGGTTCCTTGCATTGCTAAGTTTGATGACTAGAATATGCAACAAAATAAAAATGATCTCATTAGAAAAATCAATTCAATTAATAATTTGTAAGTAAATGTGAAAAAAACAAAATTCAGAATATTTATCCATGATATTTTACAGCAAAAAGTAAACATTGTAATTTACACGAGAGATTACAAAATACACTACGACCATAATGAGATGAGTTGCTATATAGACTTGAAGTAACTACCAAAAATAGGATTTCATGGACAACAAAAAGATCATCATTACATGCCAATTAAACTGTTAAAGAAATGCATAAACCAAAATGGGAACTGATCACAAGGGGAGCATTCAAAACCCTCGGTTCTTGTTGTAAAGCATATGTCTGTTGCGCTTAAAAAGATATTCAGAATCATACATAGAGCGAATCATATCTACCAAGAGAGGAATTTGCAATATAGCAAATACGATGACCGGCATGGCAGCAAATGTAGCAATAAGGATGGGTACCCATTTCAACCTGTTGTCATATAACACAAAGAAGCTAGCACTGAAAGTGATCATCATGGCTGCTACAGAGATGAGAAGTGTCCCTAGACCTATCATCAATTTCGTGGGTAATGCGTACAAAAAGTCATGTTGACCGTGACGGGATGTAAGGATAGATAAGAACACTAGGAGTGAAGTTGAAGAACAGAATAAGGAAATGGCATCTGCGATGACAAAAACTAAGAAACTAATTCCATGAATGAAAATAGGAATCCCATTTTCTTGACTGTAGCCACCTGGAACCGTGAAAGCTACCGCAAAAGCTACGGTAACTATAAGTGTGGCGACGACCATACAATCTTTCATCCACTTTAAGCCCTGAACGACTAGATCTTTGTTTTCCTCAGAGAATAAATCATATGGTGTTTGACCAGCATTGTTTCTACTTTGCCTTAAAGCAGGTTGCATCATTGTCTCTATTTCCTACAACACAAAAGTTATAGCAAAGTTCCATAAAATAAATTTCATTAATTCGGTGACTTTTTGGAACCATTGATATTCTTGATGCCTCTCTATAAACATTAGTATTTGATATGTATAGAGCAATTGTCGAGTAAGTAATCAATTTCTAACTCGGTCATGCAACAATAACATATAGAAGTTTTGAAGCAAAAGGAATTGAATACCTTGAACCACAATAATTCTCGTTGCATTAGTAGAGATGCTCCAAAAGTTTTAGATCTCATCTTCACTGACGTCTTCCCAAGTAAATGAAGCATATTATTTCCATCGTAGTCTTTGAGTGGAAGTATTAGATCTTTCTGTGCACCTATCTCATACAATAAGTTGTGGATATCACAGTGACGATTCATAACAGCTACATGGAATATAGTATGAAGTTCTTCATCTCTACTAACTATTAGATGGGGATGGGCTTGAAGCAACTTAATTACAAATCTGGTGTTGCCCATTTTTGCAGCAACAAATAATATTCTGAAAGGATATATATATAATTTGTGTTCTTCCATCCCGGCTAATTGAAACACGAGGCCCTCTGAGTATATTATCAACTTCATCTTTGGACAACATTGTAATTTCTTTCCAAATGTGTGTTAGTAGCTTTAGTGCATCACTATGCTCTTCAGCAAGTGCCACTTTCATATTCATAATTCTGATAACTGAAAGCAAAAACAAAATACTTCACAATATAGAAGCAGGTGATGACTATTAACAATAATCATGGATGTGTCCATAAATGTAATGATTACTTGAATTTCTGATTCTTGTGAGTAACTTCGGTTGTACTCGATCATATATTGCGTTAGGCTTTCGGGCCAAAACTTCAAGTGCGGACCCGTTGCTAGCGAGTTGTGGATGCTCCTTCATGATTTTAAGCGCAACATCTACAAAAAAAATATATATATAATATTAGCACTTGGTTGAAGAAAAATGAATTGAACCATAAGTTCGTGAATACAACATATAAACACTAGTACAAAAATGGTCTTTTGCCATGGTTTTGAAAATACAGGTTAGCCACGATTAGGCTAAAAACTGTGGCTATACATAACAAATAAAATTAGGGTGGTGTTTTTAGCTATGGTTTAACTCAATATTGTGACCATTGCCAAGCACATTAAAACATGAAGTCACGGTTTTAATAAAATTGTGACTAAATGGTTCGTTGTGGTGATATCTTTTTGACCGTGGCGAATACCAGTCACAGACTGTGGCCTAAAATAGACATAAAGCCAAACTTTTTATCTAATTTGTGACTTTATGTTGTGACTTTTATTGTCTCGTGACCATAGGCAGACATACAACCACATAAAAGATAGTTTCCCGTGGCTAAAAGAAAAATATTAATCGTTACGAAAATTTGTTAAACGTGGCTAAAAGACAAGGTGTTAATGGCCACAACTTTTGTTATCTTATGTCACCAAAAAATTAACCAATAGTCATGGTTTTACAAGTTAAGCGTAACTAGAGGTTATGAATTAGCAATGGTTAGTATGAAATTTGTGTAGCTAAAACTATTGTTAAGGTCACGCTCAAAATAAGTCGGTGACCAAAAGGTAACCTATAGCCATGTTTTTAACAATTCGATTCATGTGACGAATAATAACTTTATGGTAACAGTTTTGTTATCTTGTGTCATTAGGTGTCAACCATTAACCACACATATAAAATTTGGGTGTAACTATATGTCATGCATTAGCTATGGTTTTTTATTATTTTTGGCACCCAAAAGATAACCATTAGCTACAATTCTAGAAAAATATAACTATATGTTATGATTTTGTCACGTATAACATGAAGTTTATATAGATAAAAGTACCACTAACATTACACTAAAAATAAACATGTGTTTAAAGGGTAATCAATAATCACACTTCTAACAATGTAATATGTGCGGCTAGCAATTACTTTATGGTCAAAATTATTATTATTATGTATGATCAAAAGTTAACCAATAGCTAACAAGGGTTGTGGCATGTTAACAAAAGATCTAGAGGGGTGCGGTGGAACATCTCATCTTCATATTCAAGTGCAGACGCAATGTATAGTCAGGCTTAGTTTAAGACGGTCGCAACTTGCCAAAAATGCAGTCTAGAGAGAGCCTAAATGAACTTAACCCATAAAGGATAAGATAAGAAAGTTGTTCTAAAGGTTGCATCTATTGACGCTATGTTTAGCAAACTAGCTTATGAGTATGTAAAATGACCAAAAAAGGTATCTTTGAACTTAATAATTAGTATTAATAAAGGTATAATTGGTAAAAACTACAAAAAGCTCTTCAAAAGCTACTCAAAGTAACGTTTCAAAAAGCTAGCTTCTGGTAAATGTTTGAATGAACTAGCTTATTAGCTAGCTTATTTTTGCCAAACACAGCCTAAGAAGAGCATTGGTCATCAATACATCTTATCTAATGACAAGAAAAGATACCGGATACCTAAATAACTAAGAAAACATTAAATAAAATATTCAAAATTGACAAGTAACAATAATGTATACTTTATTCATTGTGCATCTTGTGTATACAATGTAGACGATTGACATTAGCGCACATCAAACTCAGTGACACTGACCCAGAAAGAAAACCATATCACCATAAACAACAAAATAAAGTTTAGATTAAACAAACAACTAGGTTAAAACAAAACAATATTTTTATCGACATTCAAGAATATATTGACAGTAACATAGTTAGAATTATTACACCATCATTAAGTTTGAGAAATACTTCAAAAGGGCCAGCCAGATCCAAATAAGTTCCTCTCTGTATGTTTGTGCTTCTCTTATATGGATCACCATATATGATAGATTTGGTCCTTATGTATTTATGACTCATCGGTGAAAAGCTCATAAATCATTCAATAAGAGGATGCATATTCTTCATTGCTCTGTAATAGATTCAATTAGAAATGCATGATTGTTTTCTGGAAAAATCAAAAGTTTACCTATTTTGTTCAAATCAAGGATCTCCTCTCACATGTGACTTTTTAGAGGAGAGGAAAAGAGGGGTAAAAAGCTTTATTAGAGATGAAGGGGAATAATGGGCGGGAATAAAATATTTCATTCCCTCCTTTTTTATTGGTATTGAATTGTTATCTTTTAATTTTTTGATTTTATTTTAAGTTTAAACACTGAAATTCGTGGTTATTGAAATGAGAAGTACAATTAATTTTTTGTTTAGTTTTTTAATTAGACTTAGGATCAGGTGAGACCAATATCATTTACAATTTAGGCTATGTTTGGCAAAGTAACTAACTGATAAGCTAACTAGTGATTGATAAGCTAGCTAATACCTTTTAAGTTGGCTTATGATTATGGGTATGTAAAATAATCAAAAATGGTTTATTGGGGTTTAATAGTTAGGCCATCCGCTGTCGACCCACTACTACTCAATGGTTTCAACTGCCATATCAGCACCATATCAGCTTTCCACTATTTTACCCAAAACAACTCAATCCATCCACTATCAACCCAAAATCATTTAAAATAAAAAATAAATAAATAAGAGAGAGAAGGCGGTGGGGTGGGGTGGGTGGGAGTCATCGGCTTGGAGAAACCGCTCGGCATCTACCCGATGGCAGCCGCGGTGGTGTTCCTTGATGTACCCGTCGGGTACTAACTACCCGGGTACCTACCCGCTTTGCCACAGCGGATGGCCTTAGACATTGTTTGGTAAGCACAAAGTAACTTATAAGCTAGCTTAGTTTTTAGATACATGCTTTAATGGACAAAAGCTACCTATCTACAAGTAGCTTATAAAAAAACTACTTTTTTGAAGTTTTTTTCAATTATACTCTTATTAATATTAATTATTATATCTTAATATACTTTTTTTGATTATTTTACGTACTCATAAGCTAGTTTTTACCAAACATAATTTGTTCATGAAAAATGGTTATCGGCTACTAGCTAGCTTATAAGTCAACAACTAGCTTATCAGCTACCAGTTAGCTTATCAACTAGTTTGTCTAACATAGTCTTAGACTATGTTTGGTAAACTAATAATAATAAGGGTATAATTTGAAAAGACTACCTTCAGAATTTGAAAAGGCTACCTTCCGATAGCTTACCAAAATGTTAGTTTATAAATTAATTTTTTTCCATTTAAACATGTAAAAAAGATAAACTAGCTTATAAGCTATTTTATGTTTACCGGACAATCTCTTAGTCCGACTAATTGATGTTATAAATATAAAACATACTTTTATGGTTCTAATGTTATAAATTTCTTATTCATTATGTTTGTTATATTTACTTTTTAAAATAAATACAATCACATTATTTTAAAAAGTCAATAAATTATATTGATTAAACATTCAAATTTTAAACCAATATATAATAAAAGAGTAACTGATTTGACACGTGTCGCGCTCTGAGTAACTCATTGACACGTGTCGTGCTCTGGTGAGCCATCGCCACATCATATGCATATGTGTCATATGTTGACACATGGCACTGATTCAAAATTTAAAATTGTTAAAAATTAATCTAAAATTATCTATTAAATATAACAAACTTTATCTCTATCTATTGGTATGGAGTCATCTATATCTCTATCTCTCTCCCTAAATTGATATTTAAATACTAAGCAGATTCAACAAAAACCATATGAACCCTACCTTTTCCATTTTAATTTTTCAAGTTCCTTCATTACTCTTTTTGCAAACGTCTTAGGTAAGTACGTCAACCATTTTTTCGAAGAACATTCATGCATAAATTTATTTTATTATTTGTTTTTGCAATTATTTGAAGAACAGTAAGAAAATTTGTGTCATTGTTTTCTTATGATGAACTAAATCATATGGTTTGATTTTCTTCTTATTTACTTTTTTTTTAGTTTTTTGATCTACATCAGTATAAGCATAACAAGTTTTCTTCTCCACATTATATAATAATTTATATTTGTATTCATGTAATCAATTGATAAACGTCATCAAATAGAAAATAAATATTTCATTATAAATATAATGAAGATAATCATTGAGTTTTAATATAATAGTTAATTAATATATTTTATAACAAATTATTGTTAAACGTATCCATTATTTCAATCCAAGTACACTTTTGTATGTATACCTTTCTCTTTATATGTGAAAGTATATTAACGTCATTTTAAAGTCAAAGATAGTTTATAGTTTGATCTATAAAATGTCTTTGTTATATTTTCGTTGTTGATAATTTGATATCAATTGAATTAAATTAAAAATAAATAAAGTTTGTACCTTTTTTTTAGAGTTAATTACATATTTGGTCCCTGTGGTTTGGGCGAAATTACGATGGAGGTCCCTGAACCCTAATTTTCATGCCTACGGTCCCTATGGTTTGTATTTCGTTACGATCGTGGTCCCTTGCCCTAACGTCTGTTAAAAACAACTGTTAAAAAATGGGTAAAAGACGAAAATACCCCTTGTATATATATATCTAATCCTTTCCCTTCCCATCTTCCCCAACCCCACCCCAAACCCTAAACAAGAAGCAACCACCTCCACCACCTACCGCCGGCCATCTCTGCCACCCATTTGCTACCGCCACCACCCACCGCCCACCTGCTACAGCCGCCACCCACCACCCACCTGCTACAGCCGCTTCCACCTCCCACCTGCTACAACACCAAACCCTCTTTTCTTCTTCACCAGACCTGGTCTCCGACGTTAGGAGGGAACGACGGTGATTTGAACGATGGATCTCGAGGCTAGGTGTTTGAACGATGGAATCCGGAGGCTAGCGGTTTGAAATTCTGAAAAACGGCAGTGGAGCGACGGTGGAGCAGCGGTAGACACGTGTAGCGGTGGAGCAACAGTGGTCCCTGTGCGGCGGACGCCGGTCGTCTGAAATCCCATCGCCGGGTATCGGAAAGTCGAAGAGACCAGATCTGGAGTCCCTTAGCTGGCCACCGGTCGTCTGAAATTGTCGCCGGCCAGATCTGGAAAACAGGTTTGGGTTTGGATTTTTGATTTCTGGGTTCGAATGGTTAAGGTTTGATAATGGTTTCATAGTGACTGATAATAGTTTTGGGTTATGGGTTTTTGAGTCATCTGAGTTTTGGTTCAGGTTTTGGGTTTGATTCATCTGAGTTTTGGTTCTGGTTTTGGGTTTGATTCATCTGAATTTTGGGTGCCTGTGGTGGTGGTGTAGTGGTGGTGGATGTGGTGGTGTAGTGATGGTAGTGGTGGTGGATGTGGTGGTAGTGGTAGTGGTGGAGGATGTGGTGGTGTGGTGATAGTAGTGGTGGTGGATGTGGTGGTGTAGTGGTGGTAATGTAGTGATGGTAGTGGTGGTGGATGTGGTGGTGTAGTGGTGGTGGTGTAATTATGGTGGTGTAATGGTGGCGTAATGGTGGTGGTGGGTAATGGTGGTGGTGGTTTGATTGGTGGTGGGTATTAGTGGTATTGGAAAGAAGATGAAAAAAAAAGTAATAAAAAAAACTATGAAAAGACGAAAATACCCCTGCCCTAACGGAGCTTTTTAACGGACGTTAGGGCAAGGGACCACCATGGTGACGAAAATCAAACCACAGGGACCGTAGGCATGAAAATTAGGGTTCAGGGACCTCCATCGTAATTTCGCCCAAACCACAGGGACCAAATATGTAATTAACTCTTTTTTTTAATATAATTAAGAGTAAATTACATATTTGGTCCCTGTGGTTTGGTGGTTTTAACACTCTGGGTCCCTAAATTGAAATAATTATGGATTTGGTCCCTGTGGTATGCGTTTTATAACGCTCTTGGTCCCTCTGACAGACGCCGTCAAATGTTGAGCCGTTAGACCCATCATGTGCACAGCACATGATGGGTAGTTTAGTCATTTTACTTATCTTTTAATTTTGAATTAAATTACAGGGACCAAAAATGTAATCTATCAAACCCATATGACTTCATCTTCTCCATTTAACCAAACCACCACCACCTGCCGCAGCCCACCAAGAACACCAAATCAAGTTTTTTCAAAATTCATACAAGCTAAGAAATCTAACTCTTAAACATTCATAAACTTTTACAAATGTGCTTATAAAATCAAAAAGTTAAACAAACTCATGTTCAAACCAAAACACATCAAATTCTTACACAACCAAAATTAGATTCAAACCAAAACTTTTTCAAAAATTCATACAAGAACATCCAACTCTAATCTTATTTAATAAGAACAAGAAAAATTAATATTATATACAAATCTGAAATAAACCCTAAATATTTACCAGATTTTGAAACCCCCAAAACCTAAAACCTAGAACCTTAAATCAAATCCATATAAAAAACCTAATTCAAAAACCCAAATCAATCTGAAATTTGCAAAAACAAATCAGAAAGAGAAGAGGCAGAAAGAAGCACTTGGTTGTTCGAGGTATGGGGAAACGTTGACATGGAGCTGGAGAAACCAGCGTCGTCGTCGGCGGTGGTGGCGGGAGAAACCGGCGTCGTCGGCGGCGGCGGTGACGGGAGGAACCGGCGTCGTCGTCGTCGGCGGTGGCGGGAGGAACCGGCGTCGTCGTCGGCGGCGGTGGCGGGAGGAACCGGCGTCGTCGTCGGCGGCGGTGGCGGGAGGAACCGGCGTCGTCGTCGTCGGCGGTGGCGGGAGAAACCAGCGTCGTCGACGCTAGTGGTGGAGGAGGGTTGTGGTGATGAAGGTGGGCTGATGGAGATTTGGAATGGAGATGGTGGCGGTGAACGGCGGAGATGGTGGCGGTGAACGACGGAGATGGTGGCGGTGATAAAGGTGGGCTGGTGGTGGAGGACTAGAGGTAGGGGGAGAATAGGGTGGCTGCTGGATGGTGGCTGCTGGTGGGGGGAGAATAGGGTTTTTTTGGTGAAGTGAGGATGATGAATAGGGTTTGGGTTTGGTGAGGTTTTATTAGAATATACAGTAATTACAGTTCTGGTCCCTCTAATTTAATAAAAAATTAAAAAACATGAAATGACCAAACTACCCATCATGTGCCGTGCACATGATGGGTCTAACGGCTCAACATTTGACGGCGTCTGTCAGAGGGACCAAGAGCGTTATAAAACGCATACCACAGGGACCAAATCCATAATTATTTCAATTTAGGGACCCAGAGTGTTAAAACCACCAAACCACAGGGACCAAATATGTAATTTACTCTATAATTAATGTATTTGATAGAAAATAATATTGATGTTAAAAGATCAATAGCACAACAATTCATATTTGTAATATAAGGTTTTTGGCATGACTTAATTTTTTGAAATTATCCCGTGTATTACACGGGATCAAAACTAGTTTATAATATATGTAAACTATTACTTTATAAGTTACATATATATATATCTATATATAATAAAAGAGTAACTGATTTGCCACGTGTTGTGCTCTGGTGAGCCGAATTGCCACGTGTCGCGTTCTGGTGAGCCGAATTGCCATGTGTCGCATTCTGGTGAGCCGGTTTCGATTATCAAAACAATAAATAAAATAATGTAAAAGATAAATACCACTTTCAAAAAACTTTTACATTAAAAGATCCTCTACATAATTAAATCAAACCTTTTAATCCAAACTATACATAAATATGAAAACAATAAATAAAATAATGTAAAAGATAAATATCATTTTCAAAAATACATAATTAAATCAAACACTTTAAATCAAAGACTTTAAATCAAAGACTTTAAATCAAACTTTTTAATCCAAACTATAGATAAATATGAAAACAATAAATAAAATAATATAAAAGATAAATACCACTTTAAAAAATACATAATTAAATCAAACGGTTTAAAAAATCCTCTACATATATTTGTGTAATATTTAATATAATCCATACACGTATTATTATTTTTCATTGGTGATATAAAGAATTAAAATATTCTCTCTATTTTCAAAGTACAATTTTCTAAGAGTTTTCCAAAGTTGAAAAATCTTACTTTTCCTATTTTCTTAATTCTTAAGAAAATCCCATATAACTTCTTGGAACAAGAAATATACTCAAACTTTTTAAAAATTTTCATTTTTTAATCCAAACTATACATAAATATGAAAACAACAAATTAAATAATGTAAAAGATAAATACCACTTTCAAAAATCCTCTACATAATTAAATAAACAGTTTTAATCCAAAAATACACACCTCAATCTCAATCTATAAATACCCCTTTCAATCTCTCAATCTCAATCAATTGCTGCAACTCTCTTAATTAAGCCACTACAAATTACACATACACACACAAAGGTAATTAATCAAACGCTCTTTAATTTTTATTTTTTCCTACACATGATGATATGATTATGATGATTCTATTCATGTTTATATCCAAGTTGGAGTTGTTGATTTCTCGTATAGTCGTATGTGACTTTGTATTTATGGTCATTGACTACATTTTTTGTGTTATTTTGTATTACAAACGCTCTTCAATTTTTATTTTTTCGTACACATGATGATATGATTATGATGATATATTCATGTTTATAGTCCAATTTGGAGTTGTTGATTTCTCGTATGTGACTTTGTATTTATGCTCATTGATTATACTTTTTGTGTTATTTTGTATTACAAAAATAGTTCTAATTTTTTATTTTTTTAATCTTTTGAATTTTTATCATATTACAATGCAGCACTTGGTTAGTCAACTAAATTAGTTTACATTTACTATATTTTTTGATATATGTTATTTTATGTTATCATTGATATTAGACTTCTTTATACTAATTCTTTTAATCAATATATAGATGTTATTGGTGAAGTTGTAGCATGCCAGACAATTGTTACTCTTTCAGATGAGAAAGGAAAACCGAAGAAAAGAATGCAGATTGAGATACAAGATATGGAATCAGTATTTTTTACTTAATAGACTAATGTGTATATGTATATAATATATAATTCATTTGTAAATTTTTATTTAGAGGGCTTAAACTCCATGTCACATTGTGGGATGCTTTTGCGGAGCAATTCAATGATTATGTTTCAATTCATAAAGACGAGGGTGTTGTCATCGTTGTAATTCAATTCGCATTGGTCAAGATTTACAGAGGTCCAGTTATAAATTACATTATAGTAAATAATTTAGATTAAATAAATCATACTTGTAATATTTTTTTTCTCGTATGATTTTTTTAATTAAATTACCCCGTGTATCACACGGGATAAAACCTAGTATATATAATAAAAGAGTAACTAGTTTGACACGTGTCGTGCTCTGAGTAACTCATTGACACGTGTCGCTCCCTGGCGAGCCATTGCCACATCATATGATATGTGTCATGTGTCATATGTTGACACATGACACTGATTCAAAATTTAAAATTATTAAAAATTAATTCAAAATTATCTATTAAATATAACAAACTTTATCTCTATCTATTAGTATGGAGTCATCTATATCTCTATCTCTCTCCCGAAATTGATATTTAAATACTAAGCAGATTCAACAAAAACCGTATAAACCTTATCTTTTCCATTTTAATTTTTCAAGTTCCTCCATTACTCTTTTTGCAAACGTCTTAGGTAAGTTCGTCAACAACATTCATGCAAATTTTTTTTTTATTATTTGTTTTTGCAATTATTTGAAGAATGTTAAGAAAATTTGTGTCATTGTTTTCTTATGATAAACTAAATCATATGGTTTGATTTTCTCCTGATTTACTTTTTTTTTTAGTTTTTTGATCTACATCAGTAGAAGCATAACTAAGTTTTTTTCTCCACATTATATAATAATTTATATTTCTATTGATGTAACTAATTGATAAACGTCATCAAATAGAAAATAAATATTTCATTTTAAATATGATGAAGATAATCATTGAGTTTTAATATAATAGTTAATTAATATTTTTATAACAAATTATTGTTAAACGTATCCATTATTATATTTCAATCCAAGTACACTTTTGTATGTATACCTTTCTCTTTATATGTGAAAGTATATTAACGTGATTTTAAAGTCAAAAATAGTTTATAGTTTGATCTATAAAATGTCTTTGTTATATTTTCGTTGTTGATAATTTGATATCAATTGAATTAAATTAAAAATAAATAAAGTTTGTACTTTTTTTAATATAATTAATGTATTTGATAGAAAATAATATTGATGTTAAAAGATCAATAGCACAATATGTATGATTACATTTAGGGGTGAGCATAAAAAGCGGGTACCCGTTTTTGGAACCGGAACCGCTTCGGAACCGCCGGTTCCGGAACCGGAACCGGTGTTAATGGTTCCGGTTCCGGTTCCTAAAATAGGGAACCGGTCAAAACCGGTTCCGGTTCTCAAAATTTTGGAACCGTTACCCGGCGGGTACCCGGTATTTTTAAATATATATATATTTTATATTTTAAATAGATTACTTTCTTTGGCCGTAACTTAAATCTTTTATGAACTTGTTTTTTTCGTGTCTTATTAAGTGTTTGACGACTTGACATGAAGTATTATCAAAGTCATTTTGTCTCCAGATTCTAGACTCATGTTTTATTTCGCTATTTTTTGTATTTATTGTTAAGACTTTACGTGTAGTTTTTATCGGATTATTATGTTTTTAAGTTGGTACTTTATACTTTGTCATATTTATTCATTAAACTTGGGGTTTTATTACATTTATAATGTATGCAATGTTTGAAAAAAAAAATAAAAAATAGGTCACCGGGTACCCGGTATCGGAACCGGTTCCCGGCGGTTCCGGGACCGGTTCCAAAAAATTAAGAACCGCTCTAACCGGTTCCGGTTCCGGTTCCTTTATTCCAGGAACCGCCGGTTCCGGTTCCGGTTCCATGGAAAAAAGTCGGGTACCCGGTTATGCTCACCCCTAATTACATTGAGTTATAAATTTTGTGACATGCCGTACAAAAATCCAAAAATAACTA
Source organism: Centaurea solstitialis (assembly GCA_030169165.1). Lineage (NCBI taxonomy): Eukaryota > Viridiplantae > Streptophyta > Magnoliopsida > Asterales > Asteraceae > Centaurea > Centaurea solstitialis. The sequence goes on from CM058043.1 coordinate 77,913,670, forward strand.
TGGATTTGAACCTTAAGTTAAAAATTATGGATATTATCCTTTAATTTTGTTTATTACATAAGAAAACTTTAGATTCATAATTTTTGACATATCTTAAGGATTAAATCCATAATTTAAGGGTTGTTTATTTACCTTTTCACAGTTTGATTAAGAAACAGTCTCTGAATTGTTATGAGGTAAATCTTGCTTGGCAATAAAAAGAATTGTCTATTAATAGTTCAAAACCCTCATAATGATTTTGCATCCTAGGATATAATTCAATTTTATTACTGTGAAAAAATACATCAATACTGCCTTTTATTTAACTAACCATTGTAAATTCTAGTCAATTCCTTATCCTTAGGATTTCAAAATCATATGTTTGAGAGGTTACAAAAAAAATCATAGCATTTCAAAAAGGGACAATCTTACAAACCAAACTATCCTTGTTATGAGACTACATTGTTTTGATGTGTAGGATCGGGTTGGGTAGCCATATCACCCAACCGGTCTGTCCAGATATCCTATATAAATTATTAATTTTTAAATATTATCACTTTTAAATATAAATATTTTCAAAAACCTAAATCCTAATATTATTTTAGACCTGAGACCTCCTCTATGTGCCTCATGCTCATCACTCACGACTCACGCCTCTCAGACTCGTTCATCGACCGCCACCCTAGCACTCATGCCACCAACTCCCGCCTACTGTCGGCCTGACGACACCATCGACCGCCACCTTCAGTTCCTCAAATTAATTATCTCACGCAAACATGCCACTCGCCACCATTGATTGGTAAATGCCTCAGTTCTCTGGTTTTGTCAAAATTCTTTCTTTCAAGTTTCAACAAAACTCTAATTATGATTGATGTATGATAGATTTATATTGTTTGTTTGGATAGTCATAAATAATCTAATTAGAAAAGGTTTTGGGTTCCTAAGCCATAGTTTAAGTTTCTTCTTTCCCACATGATATCTGTTTGAGTTTTGGGTTTCAGAACCTGACCCGCCCATTGCTCACCTTTATATGGAGGGTGGTGGTTAGGTATCGAGAAGCTAGTCATGGGTGAACGGTGGCCATGGGTCATATTGAGACAAAGATGCATCTTAGGATTAGATGTACATTGAGAAATGTTTTAAAAATCTGGTTTTTAGTTGAACTGGTTCCAAGCATTATGTATTTTCCACTTTTATAATATGGAACCGGAACCAACAATTTGATATCTTCAAGTTAAAAAACATCAAAAATACACATTACAATAAGTTTTACATTATCCAAAAGCGTTAAAAAAATATAAATATTAACAAGTTTTACATGTAATTTTTGTAAACTGGGTCAACCGGGGTTTTACGGGTTCGATTAATCGATTCAACCACTAAACCGACCAGTTCAATTCGGTCCTTAAACCGCCATACAACCGGTCACATTTGACCTGGTCCATTTATCGGTTTCTGATTCAACCGGTTCGACCGATTTTTAAAACATCAATATTGTGTGTCTCTTACTATATATAATATTAAACTATAAATATAACACAACATTAAATTATAAATATAATACTAAAGATAAGTAAGCGTGATATAAAATAATGTGAAGAAATCCAATATTTATATTCACACATTAACACTACCTTCTCAATAAAGAAAAAATGTTTATGGGTATTATGACGTGTGTTAATGTGTGGTAATAGTCCGTTTTTTTCTTACGAGACATTTAAAATTATTAAAAAAATGTTTATGGGTATTATGACGTGTGTTCCACGTGGATCTGACGTGTGTTTTTGATTTTTTATGAGTATTATGAGCATTGGCGGATGGTAGTGAAGGCAATGGGGGGCCATGGCCCCCTGTTTTTTTTAATTCTCAAAGCATTGGTATATAATCTCTTTAGCTAATTTGTTTAATTTGTATCTTGGTTCCTTCAAGACTACAAGGGAGTAGGGACCCACCACAATTCCATGGTGAATTGGTGATAGCAAATATTAACTATTTTATTTTGTTTACACAAATTCAAGAATTCATAAAAGTAAAAAATTGTATAACATGTACTTTCTTTTTTTATAATGTTATATCAATTAATAATAATATTTAAATTATAGAATTTTTATTTTTATCTGTAAGTTATATATTTTTATAAGTTATATTAATAAAAATATTTAAATAAAGTGTGTATATATATAAAGAGAGATAATTATGTGAGAACATCAACTATTTAAGATTGTATGAAAAGGGGAAAAATCACGTCCAAAATCATATGTGTTATCAGAATGATGTGTAGACGACTTTGGTCGCGTCTTCAGGTAGCTGGGCAAAGTCGCATGAATCACATATGACTATATACGTAACGTTAATGTAAAATCACATGGTGATTCAACCGTTTTTTATTTTTTTTAAATAAATGTCGTTTTTTCAACTTCTCTCCCCCTTTCTATATGTGTGTGTGTGTGTTTATGTATTTTTTGGACAAACACCACTCACTCATTACCAATTGAGCTAGGCGACATTGGCTATATATGTGTGTGTATTACCATTGTGAAAAAAAATTAAAGACATTTATATAAGATTAGGTTTGGCCCCCTGGCTTCTTAAGCTCGTGTTCCGCCACTGATTATGAGTATGAAAAGTCAATGGTATTATGAGTATAAAAAGTCAAAAATACACGTCTGATCCACGTGGAATACACGTCATAATACTCATAAGCATTTTTTTAATAATTTTAAATGTCTCGTAAGAAAAAAAACGGGCTATTACAACTCATAATGGTATTATGAGTACCAAAAAAAAAAGTTCAATGGTATATTGAGTACAAAAAATAGTTTGATGGTAATATTAGTACAAATAGAATAGTTGGTTACCCAAATAAGTCATAAACCCCTCAATAAAACCCGACCCACATTTTAGTTTACTCAAACATTGCAGCATAACAACAATTTTGAATATTTTAAAAGTTACTTTTACAATTGCCGCCAAATCTCCCCCCAAGTGTAGTCATCTCGAAATTCAAACAGGGTTACCATTTCATTCCTTTCCCTTTCCCCTCATTTATCCGAATCAAAAAACAAAACCCGTGTTTAGTTGTGGAAAAATTTTCTGTTTTCTAGAAATATTTTCCAAGAAAACTGAAAATTTAGAAAACTTGTTTAGTTGATTCAATTTAGAAAATTTTTTCCAAGAAAACAAAATTTTCATTTTCCAAATTTACACTTGAATTAGAAAACTACTTTTTATAGTTTTCCAATTCTCATTTTCATTTTCCATTTTCATTTTCAATTGCCGTCCCCTTCTCAGCTCTGACCACCGCCACCGTCGCGCCTGCCGCCGCCGGCGGCCACCGCCACTACCCGCTGCCGCCGCCGCTCGCCGCCACCAGCCACCGCCGCTCGCCGCCACCGCCGTCGTCACGCTACCGTCATCCCCTTCTCGTCGCCGCGACCACCGTCGCCCCCATCGCCGCCGCGACCACCGTCGCCCCCATCGCCGCCGCCATCGCCGCCGCGACCACCCTCTCACCACCGCCCCACCGTCGCCACCACCATCTCTGCCGCCGTCGTCGCTGTCGTCGCCACCATTGCCATCGCTGCCGAGGCCTCCAAGGCCACCGCCGTCGCCGCCAAAGCCACCGCCAAAGCCACCGCCGAGGCCACCGCCACCACCGCCGAGGCCACCGCCACCACCGCCGAGGCCCCCGAGGCCACCGCCATCGCCGCCGAGTCCCCCGAGGCCACCGCCATCGCCGCTGAGGCCACTGCCACCATCGCCATCGCCGTCGAGGCCTCCAAGGCCACCGCCACCATCGTCGCCGCCGCCATTGCAATATTTGGAAAATTGGAAAATGGAAAATGAAAAGTAATGAAAAATGCACAACTAAACGAGTTTTCTAGTTTTCTAAATATGGAAAATGAAAACTCCATGATTTCAAGTAAACAAGTTTTCTAAAATTTTCCTAGAAAATTGAAAATGAAAAATCAACTCCATTTCATTTTCTTGGAAAACAAAAACAGTTTTCCACAACTAAACACAACCAGATCTCTCCTGCCTCATTCTCTCTTTCAACCTTCAACGACGCCAACACCTCTCAATCCAACCACAGAAGCTCGAAAGCAGTAATAGGTTATGATTCTAGGTTTTTTATTCTAAAACTCCATATTGAACAGCCACATCACAGACCACCGGTCGACTATGATTTAGTCCACCTAGGTCACGACACGTTGAAAATCCCTTGATTCGAGTTCGAGTTAAAGGTTTGCTATTGGTCTATAGGTTATGTTTAAATTTTGAATTGTGTATTCGTTCATATTTTGGTACTAGATTTGTGGTGCTATAGATTGTTACGTACGATACCGTTTTAAGAGACTAAAATATGTCCGATATGATAGTGCTATTGTTCAATTTTACCGGTAAGCACTTACCGGGAGTGTTCAAGTAAACCACCCTTATTTTCTTCTTCTAGTCTATAGAAGTTTGTCTCCATTTGTGTTGATTAATGGCTTGTTTATGTGCCCTGATTCATTAAGTCATTAAAGATCTTATTTATGTGGTTAGTGGTTACCCCTCAATGAGTTTATACTTATGGTTTGTTGTATGTTTTGATCTATATTGATTTACGGTTTGTTGAGTTTAGATCTATTTCAATTTATGACTTATTGTGTGGCTATCACAATTTGTATTTTGAATAAAACATCACATTTGTTGGCTATCATTGTGATATAGTCTTTCTTTCTTAGTTGCTGGTGCAAAATTCATTGAATCGAGTGTTTTATGCACACAAAATTAGATTACAAGTGAAAGCATAGTCTTGATACAAGCACAAAGAAATCTGCTATCTTTAATTTTTGCTCTTGTAATTGGAAAATTAAGGACCTTGCAAGTGTAAGAATGAATCATGTATTAACATTGTATCGTATGGCATGTGCATCAAAAGTTTGTTGTTTTAGCTTTTCTGTATACTACAATGCTAGAGTATAAATACATTGTTAACTTAATCTAACATTCAATGTATTCAATTTGAATATCTGATCCAATGCTTGGTAATACCCAATGGATGGAATCAATGCGATCCAATATTGTTCAATTGATCTAATCAGATATCTAATATTCATTGGGTTGGATCAATTTGGAAGGTCCAACATCCAATGGATGATTGGATCAGCTTGGGTTCCGTAACAAGTTACATCCAATTGAATATATTGAATTTGAATCTACATAACAACTTTTAACACATCACATACATACTCAAATGACTCGATTTAACCTATTAGAGCTCATATGTTCCATTCTAACTTTCTTTATGTTTTTTTTTCTTGAAATAACAAGGTGAAGATATTGAAGTTGCTGGTGCCTGGTGGTCCTTTGGCATAATTTTTTTTCACTTAGGAATAGGCCGCATAAGGTATGCATTATTTTTTCTTAGATGCAACATCATTATATAGGTCTTTTGTATCAGTATGAATACTAGACAATTCGGATCTTGCTTCCCATGGTTCAGATCATCTTACAAATCATGAATTTAGTTATTTATTTTGTTTGCCATGGCTCTCTCAGATTCATTTTGTTATTATCTTAATTGTCAAACTCAAATTATTAACTATAATCTTAAATCTGAATCTCAAGCTTTTTTTGGTCCAAAGGACGCATTGCTTTCTTTCCTTTGTTTTCTTTTGTATATCATGGCACCGACCATTGATTTTAGTCTCACTTTGTACATACTAGCGAGTTAAGTGCTTGGTACAATTTACAAACCAAACAATATTTAGGCATGAACTTTGGATGGCCATTTTTCTTCTATTAACGCAACTTTTGGTGATTTTTTTTGTAGAAAAAGATGGCTATGGTGTATGGAAGAAGGTTGGCAAAGAGAAACGAGCAAACAATTCAAATGTGACAGTATTTTCAATTGAGGTAATTAATCTTTTGGGTTATAGCAATCAACGTAAGCTAGTTTTTTGAAAAAGAAATGAATTATAATTTCTAATCTTTCAGATATACTATTCTACAACTATTTATCGTAATGCCATAGCCCATAGTTTCTTTTGTGTGTTGATTTGAAGTTCATTCCAACTAAGATTAGGAACCGAATAGTTAATCATTCCTTCTGGTTTAGTTTAAGTATTGTTTGTTATTGATGAGGTCTTGATTTTGACAATGTGGTAAGACTATCAATGTAGTTTATCAATTTTTATGCAATGATTCACATTATCTTCTTTGTTTAAGATATGCTTCATATATTTTCTAGGATGAATATCTAATTTGTGATGATATATGTAATAGGATTCATGTCTTTCTCGAGTTGTATTCTACTTTAGGTAGCAAAAAACGGCAAATAGAGAATATTTAGCCACTTGTATAGTTGTATGCAATAATGAGACTGTAGGTTGAGGCACTACCTACACTTTGTCATGTTTATATACATGAACATACATACATTAAACCATGTAAATTATGTTTTTAACTTTTACATGTTCATCTAAATGAAAGTTACGAAAGCTGGAATTGATGGAGATGATGTATTATGAAATTTGGTATTATTTGTGGGTGTGCTCATATTTGGTTTATGCATATTAAATATTTCTCTTTTGTTACAGGTATTGGCATTGCAACCATAATACTTACCAACTTAATGAGAAGCTAGCTAGCAAAAACATAAGACAAAAAAGAATTGTACAACAATGAGATATTGAAGTTGAAGCATATAAGGAGTAGCTTTAATAAGTAAAAGTCCAATATATTAGACAATTAGCGATTTAGGGGTAGTAGGTTTACCATTTGTATACTTATACATTTGTCATATGTTATCAATATTAGTTTATAAAATGTTTCTCATTTGGTTATTATATTTTTAGTTTGTTTTGTCATTTTGCCACACGTGATAAAAACTGTTGCTGGATATTAGTTATCGCCATGGTTTCGTTATGAAGGTTAATGAATGGCTAAATTTAATCGGGATCGTAAATGTTTTGTAGTCACGATTTTAATTATTCTGCATGATCAAAATGACGTTTTTACTTAATTATGTGACCAAAGGTGATCAATAGCTACGATTATTACAAATTCACTATAACCATATGTTATGAATAAGCTACTTTTAACATAAAATTTGCGTGACTATAAATACTTTTTAGTCATGATTTTAGTTATTTTGTGTGACCAAAAGTTAATCAATAGTCATGTTTTTAATAAATTAGTGTAACCAAATGCTATTAATTGGTCATGTTAATATGTTATTTGTGTTGCTATAAGTAGTTTATGGCTACGATTTTAATTATTTTGTGTAACTAAAATACAATCAATAGCCATAGTTCTAACAATTTAATGTAACCACATGTGATGAATTTGCCACGGTTAATAGGAAATTTACATGGCTACAAGATGTTTATAGCTACGATTTTAGTTATTTCGTGACCAAAAGTAAACCAATAGTCACGATTCTTACAATTCAGTCACCATATGTTATGAATTCGCCACAATTAATAAAATTTTATATGGCTGTAAGTAGTATATTTGTCATGGTTTTTTTTTTTATTTCTTGTGACCAAAAGTTAGTCAATAGCCACATTTGTTATGAAATAACCACGGTTACTATGAAATTTGCATGGCAATAACTAGTTTATGGTCATGGTTTTAGTTATTCGCGTGACCCGAATACCATCGAAGGCCACGGTTCTAACATTTCAATGTAACCATATGTCATGAATTTGCCACTGTTAATATGAAGTTTACATGACCATAAGTAATCTATGGCCACAGTTAAAACAAATACACGCGGTCATAAGGTAATCATTCGTCACCTTAAAAACAAACTGTGTGGCCATAAGTAGTTTACCGCCATGCTTTTATTTATTTTTTGTGACCAAAAGGTAGATAAAAGCCACATTTATACAAATTTAAGCATAAATATATGTGAATTTGCCACAATTAATTTGAAATTTTGTGACAACAAATAGTTTATGGCCACGGTTATAAGAAAATGCTCTGATAACAAAAAAAAAGGATAGCTTTATGGCCATGGTTTTTAGGCTATGGCTATGGTTTTTCATTTGATAGGGTAATTCATTTTAAATGTGGCCAAAAGGGTATCAATGGTCACGCAAGAATAGGCTACGGTTTGATAGAAAAATAAAAATGTGGCGAAAGGCCTATGGCCACGGTTTTAAACCGTGGCAAATGTGAGTTTTTGTACTAGTGAAACATAATGTGAAAATTAAATCAAGTTAAAAGTTATATGATAGTTACAACGTAACATGTAATTATAATTAAATTGAAAAGATTTTACGCCAAGTCTTTCTAGGTGGAGTTGGTTTGCAAGGATTTTCTTTTTACTGTTTTACCCCAGACCCAAGTTCGAATTTTGTTAGTGTCATTTTTCTTAGTTTTTGGATTTTAATTTTAGATTTATTATGTTTCTGAAAAATATATGCAATAAATTAAAGGCTTGAACCTAGGACCTTACGTATGAAAAACAATGAACCAACCAACAAACTAATGATGATTTTGTGAAAATGATACATATATATGTCTCTTGTAACAAATGGTACCAATGGTTCGTCTTTGTAAATGAAGTACTTTGTGTTTTACTACTCAGTTTAATGGGGTGATTGGCTACTGTAAATTACTGTTGCAAAGACAATTAAGCAAATGCATGACAAGTGCAAAACAATAAAGGATCCTAAGCTACTCACCATAGAAATCACACTCCACGCAATTGTTGAGCATCCAATTCCGATATTTAGGTGTCCAAAAATCACCGGTCATGTTATCAGAACGAGCATAGAGATACTTGACTGTTTCATATTTCCCAAATAAAGCACTCATAAACAATGGCATCATTTTATTGGAACCAGGGATGTTCAGCAACTCTGGGTTCTTTACCAGCATAACTTTAATCATTTTGATATTACCAGCTTTAGCTGCTACACAAAAGGCGGTATTGTAACTCGAATCCTTAAGTTCCAAGTCTTTATCTGTCATCAAGTTAACTAGATTTTCCACAAAACATACTGTGCGCTTGGTCTCGTCTGCTAAGCTTGCAACATGAAGTGCTGTCTCGCACGTTTCTGTGATAGCAAACCCTACCAACTTGGGATCTTCGTCAAGAATGACCTTGGCAGCTTCCCAATTGCCAGTAATTGATGCTTCATATAATGGAACAGAAATACTGTAGTACTTTGCTTTGTTATCTTCAATGTAACTACAAAAAGACATGTTAATTAATACGCTTAACTTCTCATTTCAATAATGCAACAACTCCTTTTATAAGTAAGATTAAGTTTAATAAAAGTTTGCCGAGGTTCCGTCCCCTTCCCCCCCCCCCCCCCCAAAAAAAAAAAAATAAATAAAAATAAAAAATTAATGTATATTGATGATATCGATCAATCCAACACCAACTGTGCAGGATAGCCTTAATTGGGCTGAGTGGTGTTGTAATATGGACACTCTCGCTTCTTCGTTGTAATCTGTTGTTTCCCTAGGGTTTTTAGCGTCACCCCCTGTTTTAATAAATGCGGTCTTCAAAAAAAGAAATATTTTTTTAAGCACAAGGATTAATATTTTTTTTTAAACTAAAAAATTTCACTTTTTAAAAAGAAAAAAGGCATATACACAGGGGGATAATTTTCATTTGGTGGCAGAGGAGTATATTACCAAGTAGATCTCTGCAGGGTAGATTTGTTGGTTCTTTTTCATGGTCCATGGTATTTGTGGCGTGTTCTGCTAAATCTGCACCTATGCAAAATAAGGGATTTGTTCAACACACAAACCAAGGTCTCTCCTTACGTTTTATAGTTTCAGGATGAGATATGAAAAAGGTCTTCGTTAAGTATAAAACAATAAAAATACAAAGATATTGTTTTTATCATCGGAAATAACATTAATTGAATTTAAAAAATATAAATACTTTAGAGTATTATTAGGAGCAAAATCAATCAATTATTGTTTATAAATTAGCATTATGTATCATAACATTTTTTATATAGCTCGTCAATCTGTTTTGCTGTCAAAAACATCTTATGATAGACCCCTAATACCGGCAACCCTGACATGTGTATGGTGAAAATTTATATTACCAGGTATCTGTTCGGAAGTAGACGGAATATTAATTCTGTGCTCCTTGATGGCGTTCCTGACTACATCGAATAATTGTTGTGGCCGTGGCAGGGACGAAGAAGCATCCGTAATGTTATTTATGCCCGTCGAATTCTTGTCTGGTACAAAATATAAAAATTATGCAAGCTATATAAATTACATATGGGTCTACTGAAATATTCACTAGGTACTAGATATATAAATAAAATTCATTTTTCAAAAAGAAGAGGCATATATAAGGATTATATATGTGCTCATAATCAATCACGTATGTTAGTAGATTATATTATACCAACTAGCTCTCCAGAAGGTCGATTTGGCGAGGATTCAGCAGCACTCGTATCGTTTTTAGGTTGTGGCCCCTGAGGGGGGGACAAAGGAGGACTCTGATCTGTCGGTTGTGGATGCTTTGGGGATGAAGGAGCACTCGGAATGTCTGTATGTGCAAATATTATTAACTGGATATATATGTTAAACTAAAACTTTACGTTTTAATAAAAATAGGCATACACAAGGGGTTTCCATGTGCAGGTAACTGTTAGCGGTAGATGATTATATTACCAAGCAGATCTCCAAAAGATAGACTTGGTGGTTCCTCGAACGAAGGTTTACGGCGATTAGCTACACAAAATAAGGGATATTTTAATTACTCAACAGATGAAAGGTAAGCAAGGAATCTCATGTCGGCTAGAGTTAAACTATTTCTGTTATATACAACATTTGACCCTAGACCACTATTTTTGTACATTCTCTTGATCAGTAATGAAAGTTTGCTTTTGGAAACTAAAAAAAGGCGTGCGCGCGTATACACGAGCGGTTTTATGTGTGGCAGAAGGATATATTATTTCATCCAACTCCAAATCACTGCAAATATAGGGGATAGTTTGTTAAAACATGAAAACTAAGCAGATTAATAAATTATAAATTTGTGATGCATGATGATGTACATGGCCAACTAACAAAAATATTGTATATATAATAATTGATCTCAAACTAATATTTGATGTTTTAAAAAAAGAATGCATATACACAAGGGATTAATAAAAGTTTGTACTTCTCGTGATCTTTAATAAAAGTTTTGGAGAAGGTTTTGGTAGTTTAGGAAATGGATGACAAATCTTGACTAGAAATAGATAATATTAGTTTATTTAATTAGAAGATGATAAATCTTAAAATTTCGGTTCTTTTTTGGGTTTTTGGAAAATTCCGGGGTCGAATACTTCGAACTAAAATGGGACCGAATACATGGTACCAGTTATGTAGCGACCCAAATTGTAGCATCGTTTCTTTATTCTATTTATTTAAAATTTCCTTTTCCTCTCTTTGGATTATAGTTTATGCTTTATCTATTTTGTTAGTTGAACCAACAAGTTAAAGTTATCTGATTTGCTTTATTTTAAAATAATAGATAAGGGTAGTATAGTTTAAAGTGGGCCCTTATCCTTTATTTATCTTAAAATCAGTTGGAGTAGGATGAGGCTTTTTAGCCTCTTTAGATAGTTTAAATAAGAAATAGGCTGTCAGGGGAAAAAGCAACATCTTTGTTGACTTGTAGAAGGAAAAAGGAGAGGAGAGAGAGAGATAGGCTTAGAAAACGTGAAGGAGAGAAAGTCAGACAAAAGGGAGGTCGCCGGAAAACCGGGGGTCGCCGGAGGTCGTTCGAATCGTCGATATCGCGAGGTAAATCTCCCTTTTTGCTCGTGTTCTCGTCGGTTGTTCGGAAGGGGGGGGTGGGTCGCCGCTGGTACTCGCTAACGGCGGCCTAACCATCGCCTAGTGGTGCAGGCCGGTGGCGGTGGCGTGAGCCACTGCCGCCGCGTGTTGTACAGCCGACGGTGGCTACGGCAAACGCCGCTGCTGCTGTCGGTTTTGCTTTGGCCGGCGACCGCCTTAGATGTTAAGGCCGTGTGTTTTGGTGACCGGCGGTGGTGGTGGTTTACACTACTGCCGCTGGTGGGTGGCTGTTTCTCGACCGGCGGCGGTGGTGGCCCTCGCCGCTGCTGCCGTTGGTCTGAGTGTGTGGAGGTCCGGTGGTAGTGGCCGGAATGCCACCGCTGCTGCTATGGGTTGTTTTACCCGGCGGTGGTGTGTTGTGTTCCGCCGCTGCTGCCGTTTTCTTGACATTCCCGGCGGTGGCGGTGGCCTGGCGCCGTCGCTGCTACCGGGTAAGTGGTCGACGGTGGTGGTGATAACCACCATACCCGTGCGTTTTTTTTTTTTGTTGCTATCGTGAGGGTTCGGTCGGGAGGTAGGGGTGGCCTCACACCCCCGATGCCGCCGTGGTTGTACACCAGCAGTCAGCCCGGCGTCGGCGGTTTGCACTAGTGGCTGTCCGGTAAGCCACGGCTGTCCGGCAGCGGTGTCGCGAGCCGGTTGGATAACCGGGTAGACTCGCAGGTCGTTTCAATACCGTTTTTTTCACCCATAACATGTTGCGTAGAGGTTATAGGGGATTTAGCGAGTGTGTTCTTACAAAGGTACGTGCGTATACGTGTTTAATTTCAGATTTGTTGCGTGGGTTGTCGATTACGCGGGATAGCTAGATTGCGGTTGCGTAACGAGGTGAGTGGGTTTACGTATGTCGTGTTGTAACTGCATGTATATATATAATTATGTTGATGTGTTGATAAGGCCGGGTCGTGGGACGACTCGAAGAGCGAGCGATCGCTAAGGCCGGGTCGTGGGACGACTCGAAGAGTGGGTAACCACTAAGGCCGGACTGCGGGGCGGTCCGAAGAACGGGAAACCGTTAACGTGGATTATGTGGTAGATATATGTATGTGTGTGTTATAATGTGATGTACGCGTTACTTGCTCACTAAGCGGTTGTGCTTACCCCTCGTTAATTTTTCTCTTTTAAGGTACCAGCTCTAGCGTGGACAAGGGAAAGGCTCCGGCTTGATGGGATCCGATGAGATAGCTTCCGATCTTAGACATTGATGTTTATTTTCAATTTGGTTTTTGGGTTTGAATTTAAACTGACGTATTGAATATTTTTATTTTTCAAAGTTGTTGAATTTTTATTGGAAAATTTTAGTTTGAAACTTGGGTGTTATAACTTGGTATCAGAGCCGAGGTTTAAGTGAACCAGCATGCGCACTGGTGGGTGTGTGTGTGGGTGGACTTAAACCAGGCAATTTTTGGGAAAAATAAGATCGGAAAGGCTAACGGAACCGTCAAGGCGGAGGTGAGCAATAATCGTATTATTTTATACATATATTTATACACGTGTGAAGTAGACTTGCTTATAATTTAGTTGAGGATGCATGCAGAATACGTAGCTTTATATGAGTAGATAACATGAAGTTATGTAATGTTGCGGTGATTTAATGTGCAAATACCTGCATAGTTGATAGGTTAAGGCCCGATTAGGACGGTATCAAACCCAAACGAATACACCGTGGTCTGTTGAGGACGGGTCACCGGACATGTTCTTGTTTGATTGTTGCCCGGTGGTCTTGAATTGACTACCATGTATGGATGGTTATAGTAACACGGCGCCAATAATAGTGTTACTATAAACTCCGTGTAGTGTTGGATCTGATTAAGTTCTGGGGACTTTAACATATTGATGACAGTAGGGACGAGCATATGTGTGTTGTAGTTAATGTTGCATGTGGTCAGTTGCTAAGTGTGGTACCTATGTGTGTTTGTGTGAACTAGTTATAGGATGGCATGCGCGTTACAACTAGGAATAGGTACCAGCATGAGCACTGATAGAATAGGAATACAGTTAGCTGAATTGCCCTATGTGACTGCAAACTAAAATGCCTCGTAAACCTCAGAATGGTAGTGACTAGACAGACACCTGAAGGGAGTGGGGCCGAACAGGCGGACCAGTTGGCCGCGCGGATTACTGAGACGTTGCAGGCAATTCTGCCCGGACTTTTCGATCAGATGAGAGAGGAGCTTATCCAGACCGTGGATCAGCGCATTGATGCAGCGCTTACGGCACGCAGTACTGGGTCTGGGAGCACCGTACAGTCTCAGGTCCGGACCGTCACCTACAAGGACTTCATGATGTGCCAGCCGCCGTTCTTTGAAGGGCAGAAAGACCCCGTCGCTTGTTACCGTTGGTACTCGGCGGTGGAAGGGGCTTTCCGCACAAGCGGATGCCCGGCGGGTTCGAAGGTGATTTTTGCGGTGAACCTGTTGCGGAATGCGGCTAAGGACTGGTGGGATCTGGTCCTCAGGAGGCTCTCAGAGGCTCAGGTTACTGCTTTAACCTGGGAGGAATTCAAGGTTATGATGGATGAGGAGTTCGCGCCTAGCATCGAGCGGGAGCGTTTGGCAGCGGAGTTCTTAAACATGACACAGACGACAGAGTCGGTGAACGAGATCACCGCCAAATTTCTGGAGAAGCTACTGTTCGTGCCAGGCTATGCGAACGACGAGTCCCTGAAAAAGGCTCGTTACTTGGGGGTCTTGAGGACGGACATCAGAGGAGTAGTGTCGACAAAGAGATGCCAGACTTTCAGCGAAATGGTGGACACAGCGAGGGCACAGGAGCTACACTTGGAGGAGGTTCAGCGCGGAAAACGCAAGGCGGATGATCATCCGGCGCCAACCAAGCGGTTCAAGGGAGCAAGGGGTGATGCAAGAGGTGGGTCGACGGGTTGCGCCAAGTGCGGGCGAAACCACAAGGGCGAGTGTAGGGCTGGGGAGACGGTATGCTTCAAGTGTGGCAAGCCGGGCCACTTTAGCCGCGACTGCAAGGCAGCGGTGAAGACCTGTTTCCGTTGTTTCCAGCCGGGGCATGTACAGAACGACTGTCCTCAGCTGAAGGGCACATCGGCTTTACCTCCAGCTCCAGCGCCGCTCCTGATTACCGATGGTACCACCAAGGGGAAGAGTGGAGCCTCTTCTGGTCGTGGGCGAGCTTTTCAGATGACCGCCGAGGAGGCACAGTCGGCACCGGATGTGATCACAGGTACTCCCCTAGTTACGTTATGTCATTTATAACTGTGATAGACTGCTTATGCGAATTCTTTTATGCTTATCCACTTATGCCTGAATCAGGCATATTCTCTGTAAATGAAAGACCTGCATTAGTACTTTTCGACACAGGGGCCACGTGGTCCTATGTGTCGCATAGGTTCTGTAAGGACTTCCAGTTAGAGCGAGGCAAGTTGGATAAGCCCTTAGCGATAGACGTAGCTGCGGAGGAGGTACAAGTAGTCGAGGACGTGTTCCGAGGGTGCGTCATAGATATTTTTGGCGTGCAGTTCAGCATCAACCTCATACCTATCCCCATGAATGGGGTTGATGTAGTAGCAGGAATTGATTGGATGTATCAGAATCATGCCACGACTGATGTAGCAGGACAGCTGGTGCGTATCCAGAACCCAAGTGGGGGAGAACTGGTGGTGTACGGCAAAGGCAGTAGAATGAACACCTTGTTCTGTTCGGTTGCGAAGGCGCGGAGGTACTTTCAGCAAGGGTGCTCGGGGTTCTTGGCTTACGCGGTGAGTGAGCAAGCGGAGGAAGGAAAACCAACGGTAGCTGATGTACCGGTAGTTAGCGAGTTCGCAGATGTGTTTCCGGAAGACTTACCTGGCCTTCCACCCGATAGGCAGGTAGAGTTTGGTATCGATTTGGTGCCCGGAGCAGCTCCGATTGCTCGAGCTCCTTATCGTTTAGCACCTCCAGAACTTCAGGAGTTGTCCAATCAGTTGCAAGAACTCTCAGGGAAGGGGTTTATCCGCCCGAGTAGTTCACCGTGGGGAGCGCCAATCTTGTTCGTGAAAAAGAAGGACGGTAGTCACCGTATGTGCATAGATTACCGAGGGCTTAACAAGTTAACCATCAAGAATAGGTATCCTCTGCCTAGGATTGATGACTTGTTTGACCAGCTTCAGGGAGCGTCGTGGTTTTCTAAGATCGATCTTCGGTCGGGATATCACCAGTTGAAGGTGAAGGAAGCGGATATTCCCAAGACCGCTTTCCGAACCCGTTACGGCCATTTTGAGTTCTTGGTGATGCCGTTCGGTCTCACCAACGCTCCAGCCGCTTTTATGGACCTAATGAATCGGGTCTGTCGACCGATGCTCGATCGGTCCGTGATTGTGTTTATTGATGATATCCTCGTCTACTCCAAGTCGAAAGAGGATCATGTTGTGCATCTACGAGAGGTGCTTGAGGTGCTGAGGAGGGAACGTCTCTACGCCAAGTTTTCGAAGTGCGCCTTCTGGTTACAAGAAGTTCAGTTTCTGGGCCACGTTGTAAACCAGGAGGGCATCAAGGTAGATCCGGCAAAGATCGAAGCGGTAATGAACTGGGAGACTCCGAAGACGCCAACCGAGATCCGGAGTTTTCTAGGATTAGCCGGCTACTACAGACGGTTCATCAAGAATTTCTCCAGGATCGCGGTGCCTTTAACGCGACTGACGAAGAAGAACGTGACGTACGAATGGGGTCCCGAGCAAGAGGAAGCGTTCGAGACCTTGAGGAAGAAATTGTGCGAGGCGCCAGTTCTGACACTACCGGAAGGGGTGGAAGACATGGCGGTCTATTGTGATGCATCGCACCTTGGCCTAGGATGCGTTTTGATGCAAAGGGGTCGGGTGATAGCCTATGCGTCGAGGCAGCTGAAGCCGCATGAGGCTAACTACCCTACGCATGACCTCGAGCTTGCGGCAGTGGTTTTCGCCCTTAAGATCTGGAGGCACTACCTGTACGGGGTGAAGTGCACCATTTATACGGACCACCGCAGCCTGAGGTATTTCTTGGAGCAGCCGCACCTGAATATGCGGCAGCGTCGATGGTTGGATGTGGTTAAGGACTACGACTGCGAGATACTTTACCACCCGGGTAAAGCGAACGTGGTTGCGGATGCTTTGAGCAGGAAGCCGTCGCCTTTATCATTGCGAGTTTCGCATCTGAAGATGGCCGTGACTACTTCGTTTCTGGAGTTGGTTCGTCAGGCGCAAGAAGAGGCGAGTCGGGAGGAGAACATGAATAAGGAGCGGATTCGGGGTCAGTTGTCTTCTTTGGTGAAAGATAGTCGGGGACTGTTGACCAAGTTTGACCGTGTGTGGATTCCTCGTGCGGGTACAGCTCGGCAGACCTTACTAGAGGAAGCACACAAGTCCAAGTTCTCGATTCACCCGGGAGCTACCAAGATGTATCGGGATTTGCGGACCGATTATTGGTGGCCGGGGATGAAACGGGATGTAGCACGACACGTAGAGGCGTGTTTGACCTGCCTGAGAGTGAAAGCGGAGCACCAGAAGCCTCATGGCAAGCTTCAGCCGTTAGAGATTCCAGAATGGAAGTGGGAGAACATCACTATGGACCTAATCACCAAGCTTCCGAAGACTCCCCGGAAGTTTGATGCGATCTGGGTAATAGTGGATCGGCTGACTAAGAGCGCCCACTTCTTGGCTATTCGCGAGAGTTCGACGGCGGAGCAGTTAGCGGAGATTTACGTCAAGGAGATAGTCTCGAGGCACGGGGTGCCAGTGTCGATCATTTCGGATAGGGATGTGCGTTTCACTTCCCGATTTTGGGAGAGGTTTCACTCAGAGTTGGGTACTAGGTTGCATTTCAGCACCGCGTACCACCCGCAGACTGATGGTCAGAGTGAACGTACGATCCAGACTTTGGAGGACATGCTCCGAGCTTGCGTGTTAGACTTTGGTGGCAGTTGGGATACGTATCTGCCTTTGGCGGAGTTCTCGTATAACAATAGTTACCACTCGAGCATTCAGATGCCGCCTTACGAGATGTTGTACGGGCGGAGATGCCGAACTCCTATCTGTTGGGGTGAGGTCGGCCATCGTGTTCTCGGGAGTACCGAAGTGGTTCAGAAAACCACGGAGGATATCCAGAAGATCCGGGAGCGGTTGCGGACGGCTCAGAGTCGGCAAAAGAGCTATGCCGATCGGCGGAGGACGGATTTGGAGTTCCAGGTGGGTGACCGTGTGTTGCTGAAGGTCTCACCTTGGAAAGGAGTGATCCGGTTCCGTAAGAGGGGCAAGCTTGGTCCCCGCTATATCGGACCGTTCACCGTGCTCGCGCGAGTTGGAAAGGTGGCTTACCGGTTGGAATTACCGGAGGTTTTGGGACAGATCCACGACACGTTCCACGTGTCTCAGTTACGTAAGTGCTTGGCGGACGAATCCGCACACATTTCGGTGGACGACATTCAGGTGGATGAGGGCCTGAATTATGTCGAGAGACCGGTAGCAGTGTTGGACCGGAAGGTGAAGGGATTGCGGAGCAAGGAAATCGGGATCGTTAAGGTTCAGTGGCAGCATCGGAAGGGTTCCGAGTGGACTTGGGAGCCGGAAGCTGAGATGAGAGAGCATTACCGGAGCTTTTCTCTGATTGATTTCGGGGACGAAATTCCGGTTAGTGGGGGAGAGTTGTAGCGACCCAAATTGTAGCATCGTTTCTTTATTCTATTTATTTAAAATTTCCTTTTCCTCTCTTTGGATTATAGTTTATGCTTTATCTATTTTGTTAGTTGAACCAACAAGTTAAAGTTATCTGATTTGCTTTATTTTAAAATAATAGATAAGGGTAGTATAGTTTAAAGTGGGCCCTTATCCTTTATTTATCTTAAAATCAGTTGGAGTAGGATGAGGCTTTTTAGCCTCTTTAGATAGTTTAAATAAGAAATAGGCTGTCAGGGGAAAAAGCAACATCTTTGTTGACTTGTAGAAGGAAAAAGGAGAGGAGAGAGAGAGATAGGCTTAGAAAACGTGAAGGAGAGAAAGTCAGACAAAAGGGAGGTCGCCGGAAAACCGGGGGTCGCCGGAGGTCGTTCGAATCGTCGATATCGCGAGGTAAATCTCCCTTTTTGCTCGTGTTCTCGTCGGTTGTTCGGAAGGGGGGGGTGGGTCGCCGCTGGTACTCGCTAACGGCGGCCTAACCATCGCCTAGTGGTGCAGGCCGGTGGCGGTGGCGTGAGCCACTGCCGCCGCGTGTTGTACAGCCGACGGTGGCTACGGCAAACGCCGCTGCTGCTGTCGGTTTTGCTTTGGCCGGCGACCGCCTTAGATGTTAAGGCCGTGTGTTTTGGTGACCGGCGGTGGTGGTGGTTTACACTACTGCCGCTGGTGGGTGGCTGTTTCTCGACCGGCGGCGGTGGTGGCCCTCGCCGCTGCTGCCGTTGGTCTGAGTGTGTGGAGGTCCGGTGGTAGTGGCCGGAATGCCACCGCTGCTGCTATGGGTTGTTTTACCCGGCGGTGGTGGTTGTGTTCCGCCGCTGCTGCCGTTTTCTTGACATTCCCGGCGGTGGCGGTGGCCTGGCGCCGTCGCTGCTACCGGGTAAGTGGTCGACGGTGGTGGTGATAACCACCATACCCGTGCGTTTTTTTTTTTTGTTGCTATCGTGAGGGTTCGGTCGGGAGGTAGGGGTGGCCTCACACCCCCGATGCCGCCGTGGTTGTACACCAGCAGTCAGCCCGGCGTCGGCGGTTTGCACTAGTGGCTGTCCGGTAAGCCACGGCTGTCCGGCAGCGGTTGTCGCGAGCCGGTTGGATAACCGGGTAGACTCGCAGGTCGTTTCAATACCGTTTTTTTCACCCATAAACATGTTGCGTAGAGGTTATAGGGGATTTAGCGAGTGTGTTCTTACAAAGGTACGTGCGTATACGTGTTTAATTTCAGATTTGTTGCGTGGGTTGTCGATTACGCGGGATAGCTAGATTGCGGTTGCGTAACGAGGTGAGTGGGTTTACGTATGTCGTGTTGTAACTGCATGTATATATATAATTATGTTGATGTGTTGATAAGGCCGGGTCGTGGGACGACTCGAAGAGCGAGCGATCGCTAAGGCCGGGTCGTGGGACGACTCGAAGAGTGGGTAACCACTAAGGCCGGACTGCGGGGCGGTCCGAAGAACGGGAAACCGTTAACGTGGATTATGTGGTAGATATATGTATGTGTGTGTTATAATGTGATGTACGCGTTACTTGCTCACTAAGCGGTTGTGCTTACCCTCGTTAATTTTTCTCTTTTAAGGTACCAGCTCTAGCGTGGACAAGGGAAAGGCTCCGGCTTGATGGGATCCGATGAGATAGCTTCCGATCTTAGACATTGATGTTTATTTTCAATTTGGTTTTTGGGTTTGAATTTAAACTGACGTATTGAATATTTTTATTTTTCAAAGTTGTTGAATTTTTATTGGAAAATTTTAGTTTGAAACTTGGGTGTTATAAGTTAGGGTTTGATACGATACTGGTTCGGTCCAGTACTTCGGTTTGGGAAAATGATCCTTGAGGCTCATTCCTACGCTTAACCGGAACCGCTTTGGAGCTTATGGTTCTCGAAGCCGAACTGATGTGAGTCCTTGATAGGTCCCGTTGGGTACCCAGAACTGGATCTAGAGGTACCATTTTATCTGATTATTTTTCACCGTTTATAGTATTTATTTCTTTATGTTGAGACTTTGTAATACACAAATACTTATTTTTTTAATAGTATGAAATGATAAAATTAATTAAAAAAAAAGACAGTGTAATCGGTTCTGATTTCAGTTCCATCATTCCAGGAACCGTCGGTTTATATTCCCAGACTGGTCCATGAATTTTGGTTGGGTACCCGTTTTTACTCACCCCTACGACCAACACCATTTAAAGATGGTGGTCTATCTTCCACATAACGATAGTCGTTGACAACTGGTCTATATAAACAAACCTGCATAAAATAAGGGATAAGTTGTTAAAGTCATACACACACGAGGTTAACAAAAGTTTGTACTTCTTGTGATCATTAATAAAAAGTTTGGTTAAGCTTCGGAAAAACAGAAAACGGATATATACACACACACACACAAAGGGTTATATGTGCTCACTACAACAAAAACAAGTTTATAGGACGTCTAAAATAAATAAACGTCCTAATAGAGTATTTTATATGACCGAAGCTTGTAGAACTAAACAAAAAACATTATATCTAAAAGTGTTACAATAAGTTTATACGCCGTTTTTAGCGTTGTAACAAGTTTTTCAGAACAACTTAAAATAAAGTGATTTGAAGGCGTACCTAAAAGTGATTTTTAGAGAAGCAATTATACGAAAAATCTGAAAAGTGTAACTGAATATAAGTTTTTCCTATCTAAAACTCTCTTAAAACCCTTTTTAAAACCTTTTGCTACGGTTATATACAGAAGGTTGTTGATGGAAAAGCTTCTCTAAAACCTTTAAAGAATCTTTTCAAACTTTTAAATACAAAAGAAAACTTTCAATTTCATATTTCTTATATTATACAAAGTATACCCACAAAATTTGGCCTTATTTCAAATGCATTTTTAGAACCATGCAATTTTTGTCATTTTTGGTGGACCACAGTGATAAAGAAAGATACCCCAACAAGCAACTTTCTTGGTGCAAAAATGTGTTTAAATCCATCTAAGTTTTGTGGGTGGGTCTCTTTTAATTTACTTGTATTTTTTTTAACCTGTAATTTTTTGGGTGAAATGGTATTGTTGATGTTTTTTGTTGAAGTTCCATTTTGTAAAGATTATGTAGATCATCATCCTATGCAAACAGTTGGTTGGATTTGTAGCCAAAAAACAGAGGTTGACACTTTAGATACTTATAGAAAGTTAATTAAGTTTAACTGAAAGAATGAAAGAAGAAAGTTTATGGTAAAAATCTGGATCTGATATTCTGATTGAGGTTGAACGAGGGACATGAAATCTTCATGAGATAAGTTGAAGCTTAGAAAGGATAGAGTGGGGGACATGGATAGGTGGTGGGGACATACTATGCTTTACCTTTTGAATTTTAAAAAAGGAAAGAGGAAAATTGACAAAAAGAAAAAGAAATAAAAAACCCTTACGTGATGAGCACATGACACATGATAGGTTTAACGGTGGTTAAACTAACTATGTTTAGTGGAGGAACTGTAGTCGTTATGGAAATAAAAAATTAAAGACGACCGGTGAAGATAGTTTGTTGGAATCACATCCAAATTTTGAACAAACCACAGGACCATCAGTGTAATTCACTCTTTAAATAATGTGCTAAAAACTTGTTATGAAGCTTAAAAGAGTCGAATAAAATTTTTGTAACGCTTTTAGATATGATGCTTTTTGGTTTGGTCATATAAAACATCCTATTAGAATGGTTATTTATTTTAAGTGTCTTGTAAACTCCATTTTGTTGCAGTGGATGGTAAGCACGTTTGGTAGAAGGTTATATTACGCCTAACATCTTGAAGAGATGGTGGCATCTCCAGGAACACTTCAGGATTGACACTTCTGGAGCCATCAACAAAATCTGCGTAAAATAAGGGATAATTTGTTAAAACATGAAAACTAAGGAGATCAATAGATTATAAAAATGTGGTGATGTTATAGATCATGGGTCTACTAATTTACTAATCGGTCTAAATAATAAATGGGGTAGAGTTCAAATCAGCCTAATCATGTATAGGGGCATGACCAAAAGTTCAATAATAGAATGCTAGAAGTTATCTAAACTATAGGTCCATAGCTCGTTAGAAAATACCATATATACGAAATGGAAAATACTTTTAGAAAGGGCTAAATAAATGAAATATCAACCTTATCCATTATAGGAATTGGTAGTTTATTACAAGATTTTTTTTTTTATGCGGCTACATTTACGTGACTTAAAAAAACAATCTTGTTCTTAAAAAAATTCAAAACAAAGCATATTGAAGACTATATATATCGGCTATGAATTGAATGTGATGTCCTTTGTGTTTTGTTGCGCTGGGCGGTGGCCCACTTTTCCCAACTTAACACTTGCTTAATTTGCAGGTACATTGGAACTTAAGTACCTGCACCAACTTAACACTTGCTTAATTTCTTGATGTGGGTGTCCAACCACCCCTCACTCAGAGTTTCAATTTATAGACAATATAATGGTAGGCACAATTATTTGATGAATTGTTAAAAGAATGGTGAATAAAGACAAGACTCTACCCCACTTATTATCTTTAATAATGGAGTTCAGATAATCAGCCTAATCATGTAAGTTTAAGGGGCATGCGTGACCAAAAGTTCAATAATAGATCAATGCTAGAAGTTATCCAAACTACCATAAGTCGCTAGAAAATACCCACTACAACAAATCAGGCATTTACTGACGGATACTTTTATAGACGGAAATGTATAAGCTTAGCTAAATGTGTTTTCAGGACCTTTACCTACGGAAAATGAAAGGTAGTAAAAAAAAATCAAAAATAAAATAAAATATTTTATTTTATGAACGGGTTAAAATAACTGTGTGGATAACCCATTCCGTAACTTTCCCCATTTACGCACCCCTTCACAAACCCTAGCCGCAGGCTCCACCTTGCGCTTGCTCGTAGTTGGAAGTCGCCGGCCACCTCTCGCCGGCGCCGATCATCTTCAACCTCTCGCCGACGCTAACTTCTCCACCACAGGTATGGATTTCTCTTACTTTTCTGCGTTTTTTTTTCTTTTTTCTCTGTGATTTCGTTAATTTTACTTTCTTTCAGATCTCGAAACTACTTTATGTGTTTCAACAATCAGAAATGATATATGTTGAACAGTCTCTAGGTTAAATTCGGTCTCTAGGTTTCCCGTGGTCTGATTTACGGTTCTTATTCTGTCTCAATCGATACTTACATTTATGTTGAACAGTCGCTTGTTTTTTTGCGTAATCCTTCGCGATTTAGTTAATTGATATGTCGAAGCGTGATCTACTAATCTATGCTTGAAATTAGATTGAAATTGGTAGGAACCTTGGATGTGTGGCCTTCATATTCACCTCAAAGTTGATGTTGGTGAAGGAACGACTGTTATTTGGAATTCATGTTGCTTCTGCTAGATTATCCATTTAGGGATACTTGAATTTTGCAATATTATTCTGTATTAAATTTCCAGGCATTAGACTTATAATTTTGTAAAACTAAGTCCTTCAGATTTTCATGGGAGAGATAATCATGTTTTTAACATGATTGAGTATCTTCATAATGTAATTTTTAGGTAATTAGATAATATGTTTTGTATCTGAGTTTTTGGTTCTACGGGATTTTATGATTGATCTTTTGCTTTCAGGATAATTCTTATGTGGATGGTTACATAAGCACCATTGGAGTTGATTTTGTGAGTGTTGTCTTTCTGTATATGTGTTTGTGTTTACATTTTACATTCGGAAAGGCTTTTTATGGTTCTGGCATGCTAAAACTTAGGGTTGATGTTTCAGAAAATTAGTACGCTCGAGCTCGATGGGAAGACAATCAAGCTGCAGATTGTGAGTACAACAGATTTTTACCTATAAATACACTTGGACTTTAGATATATCAATTCAAAATACTTTTTTCTGGTAAAACCCCTTTTGGAGATTTGTGATCTTGATAGAGGAATTATATGGATGGAAACTAGATATAGTACTTAATTGTTATGTCTACTAGAAGTTGCCTTGTTTAACCACTTCTTTCTCTTGCTATAGTGGGACACTGCGTGCCAGGAACGGTTTCGTACTATAACAAGCAGTTGCTACAGAGGTGCACATGGAATCATTGTAAGAATTACTTTGTTTGGTTTGGTTGAAATTTATGGAAGCTCTGCACATTTTCATCAACCCATTTGATCATTATAAATAATGTGATGATCATTATAAAGGAAAAGAGCTTCATATTCGTTTTTTAGTTATGTTCCTATGATTACGTGAACCCGATATCACTACAGTCAAAATTGATATTTTTCTTTTCTTGGCCTTATAAAGGAAAGCTCTAACAAGTTCCATTTTGCGCAAGGCATTCATATTGGGCAGAACCCATGTGAAAAACCATTGAACTTTTATGTCCTACAGAATTAAAATTCAGATATTAATTAGTTATAAATTACACCGGTAAGAGGACATTTCAGTTTAGTTCGTCTCCATTAGTAAGTGTTGGTGAATTTTAGTTAGAGGTAAGATTATAGTTTTCCAAAAATCAGCTAGTTATCATTATAAGAGATCCAATTTTTATAAATTTAGGTTAGCCATTGACTTATCCACTATCATTTGCTTAATCCCTGCTTGCTAGCAGCTTAATGGGTCGTTTACCAAATGCTTACCGGGTAAACTCCTACTAGATGTCACTTAGCTTTCTGAATGAGCATGTCAAGGACCAAGAATCTTACTCTTAAGAGGAATAGCAATGCTCGAGAACTTACCTGGTAAGTGAGGGGAATGCTTACATGTTGTGCTTATAGGGTAAAAGATGTTTACCAACAATCCATTTTGATGGCAGCAAATGTTACATGGTAAGGTGAATGCAAGTGTGGCTTGCTGGTTTTGGTAAACAACCCCAAAGTATTGGAAGGTTACTTTTCTGCTTATCCCCACTTTTTTAGAACACTAGGCATGAACCACCGAAGAAGATAAGATCTTGAAACCCATGTAGGGTTGTGGAGAAGTCTTTTTCGTTGTGGCCCTGCTTGTATAATGTTCCAAATGACCATTGGTGGGCCACCTGATGAATGTTGTATGAAATTTGCATCTATTTTTCTCCCCACAAGCTATGGCTGTATGCAAACTAGTCTCGTAGGTTTGATCTTTAGTTATTGTAACTTTTTTTTGTGGTATCTTCAATTCTATAGGTTATGTTATTTTGATTGAGAATCAGATGCAATTGAACTATAAAAGTGTACTTTTTTTACGTTAATATCGGTATTGCAACAGATTCTTTATGATGTGACTGAGATGGAGAGCTTCAACAATGTGAAGCAATGGCTGAGTGAGATTGATAGATATGCAAATGAATTAGTCTGCAAGCTTCTTGTAGGACACAAATGTGATCTAGCTGAGAACAAGCCAACAAGGTTGTCAACACACAAACATCTAAGGTATAGTCTAATTGTTTATGTCTTTTGTTATCTAGAGTCTGCATAACCAACAAACTTAATAGATGAAGGTGTTATAAATCTATCCATTGAATTTTTCTACTTTTTGTGGACCCCAAAGTCATCTTAGTAAATGAATCATGAATTCACTCACTCACTTTTATCATGATTTTTTATTCTAAATCATGAACCGGTTCATGATGGTGGGTAGAAGGTTTATGATTCATAGTCCTGCCATTCTATGATTTTTATGTGTGTATATATAGAAGTGATTTGTATGTGTGTATATACAAGTGATTTGTATGTAGAATAAGCCATGACCCTTCACGGCTTCACTTGTTGCCATTAAGCCTGAGTCGATATTTGTAAAGTAGAAGTACCAAATCTTGTAATTGTATCCAAAGCATTGATGGTATGTAAATCACTCGGTATTTTTCGTGTTCACCCATTCGGCCATACCATATACTTTTCAGCTTTAATGAACCTTATGATCCGAATTGCTTTGTTAATAAGATAATGTAAAAGTTAAAGCAACAATTTAGGATATAATGGATTATTGTTATTGACTGTGTAAAAGGACATTAACTTGATGTATTGATAATGTAGCTGAAAGCCTGAACTGATGTTATCTTTTTGCTGCAATTTGATGCCAAATGTTGCTAAGACATGGAAACATGACAATAATTCATGGATCTTGTATCATCTGTTTGGTTGGTTATCATTTTCATTTTTCACGGTTACTAACTACTATTTTATTTTGTTCATATCTCAGGATAATGCTGTCAAGACAAGTTACGTGATCGTTTATTTCATTACGATTGCTAAACTAACGAATTAAGTTCGAGTTATTAGAGATTAATGATTGTTGTCTTTCAAAATTCCATTCTATTAATGGTGACAATTACTAAACTAGGGGATTATGTTCGTTTTATTAGATATTAATACGTTTTGTATTAACGTTTGATTCTATTAATAGTGATGATGATTGACAAGTTTGTTCATAATATGTTTGTTTGTTAGTGTAAAATTGTCTTTTACTTACTCATAGCAATTAAGATGTTAATGTAATTAAATTAGAAATGCAAAAACCAGGAATTTATTTATCACACTTTTAGTGACAGAACAAATTTCTGTCAGTAAAAGTTTTTGGACAGCTAGACTTCAACAGCCTTTTTGCTACAGAAATTAAGCGTAGGCATAGGTTTAGCACCTTTAGTGACGAAAATCTTATGTAAGGAAAAACATTTAGCTACCCCTTTGTTAGTGACGCTTTTTCTTTCAGTGGGAGTTGGTCTGGATGGCTTTAGTGACGCTTTGTTTACTTTTACTGACGCTTTTTTTACTTTTAGTGACGCTTTTTTCCGTCACTAAATGTCCATTTAGTTGTAGTGACCATATATCCGTAATGGAAAATACTTTTAGAAAGGGATAAATAAATAAAATATCAACCTTATTCATTATAGGAATTGGTAATTTGTTACAAGATTTAACTTTTTTTTGCCTACATTACATCACTTTAAAAAACAATCTTGTTCTTTAAAAAATTCAAAACGAAGCATATTGAAGGCGTGTTGATATAAATGTCTATAGCTACAACTGCAACCATATATAGCTTTCCTGTTGAACAAGAAAATTAAGCAGTTCTACAAAAATGAGGCAAATTTTCAATTGACAGATGCATCAGCAGCAATGATATCGCCAAGGATGAGTTCTTGGTATTATAATACAATTGTCAAAAAAAATTGTCGTTGGATCCATCAGTATCAGCTTGGTGAGCCAAATAGATCAATTCAAGCCCAAAAACATATATAATGTGATGGTTCTCCAAAAATGTACATTCTATCTAGATGGATGCCATTATGTGTATAATAAAAATATTTAGAGTACAAAAAGAACGTGCCTCCTTTTAGTGAGTGTAAGTAGTTAGCTTAAGAATTTGACGAAGGTTCGCCTTTGGCATGACTTGGTTTTGGACCAAAGGTTAGTACATAACTACATATATTGGTAATGATCGAAGTCTCACCGAACCTTGAAATCTTGTGTTTCCCTCCATTTTTTATTGATAAAATGACCTTATATGAAATCCAACAACCATGTTAGCTCCAAAATACTAAGAAATTGAGACTAAATTTTACGTACCAATACTACTAGTAATATTCACATGTGAATATTCATTACATATATTGTAGTAACTTTATATTGTTTTTTGTCAATATTCAGTAATGCCATAAGTAATCTTTGCCTGAAAATCCAAGTATTTTTTTTTTAAAACAACAATGCATTAAAAGGCTAGCCTATGCTAGCAAAGAAAGAACAACAGAAAAAAGAGGTACATAGTTCAAAAACAGCTGAAACAGAAACATCTACAAAATAGCGAACATTTTTCACACTCTCTTTATATCTAATCACAAACCACATAAACGTCCTATCAGTTATAGACAGGGCCGTCCCTGGGGGAGGGCGGGCCGGGCAGTCGCCCAGGGCCCAACGGCGAAAGGGGGCCCAATTTTTTTTAAGTATATACTATATATAGTAGCAAACTAGCAATATACAAAAACTGTAAAAAGCCAAAAAATACAATAGGGCCAAAAAAGATTTTAACTGGTCTTTCCTTTATAGTATTGTTTGTTGTTTTCCTTGAGTTTTATTATCTCGTATCAATATATAAAAACTTTTTTTGCTTAGAAACCTTGATATATAGTTTATTACGCATCTTCCACATACTCTTTTACTTATTTCATCCGCATGAATTTTAATTTTGTGTTAAAATATAGTAGATTTATTGTAAATAAGATTACTTAAGTTATATCTATATTTAGAATTTTGGAAGCAAATCGGGAATGGCGCAGATACCGAATTTTGGAACGATGATTGGAGTGGATGTGGCAGATTGGCGGATAAATATCCAAGAATGATGGCTCTGGATGTAGATCGCAATTGCTACCTGGTGGATAGATTACAACAGATGGAAGGGAGAGCGGTTTTTAATGGGAGGTGGAATAGAGCGATGATAAGTGAACGCGAAACAAGAGACTTGGCTGAGATAGAAAGCATTTGCACCACCATTCAGCTTAACAATGAAGATGACCGATGGGTGTGGAGTTTGGATAAGTCGGGAGCTTTTACGGTGGCCTCTCTCCGAAAGGCTATTGATGACATGAGGCTAGACCGAGGCGACACTCCAACATTATGGAACAAAATCGTTCCCACTAAAATACGCATGCTAATTTGGAGGGCACGGTTGGACAGGCTACCAACAAAGGTGAATCTTGTTAAACGTGGTGTGGCTATTGACAACGTTGGATGTGAGCTATGTAATCTCCAAGATGAAACAGGAGGTCATCTTTTCATGGATTGCATTCTTGCGACGGAGACGAGAAGAGCTCTTAACCGATGGTGGGACATCCTAAAGGTGAATCTGAGAAACTTCGACGACTTATTCGGTCATAACGGGAACCACAGAGAAAATGACGTCAAGCTTCTGCTGAAAGAGACGATTACCCACGCTTACATCTGGGCGATTTGGAAGGCAAGGAACGATAAGGTTTTTAACGGGGTTCCGGCTAACCCTCTTCGCATCGCGAACGATATCCAGGTGACCTCTTTCCATTGGTTTGGTAGTAGATTTAAAAAAGGGAAGCCTTTGAGCTGGCCCGCGTGGTGTTGTAATCCGTTGAACTCTTTATCAGTTCCTCTTTTAGTCTAGCGTCTTGCTAGGCGGGGGTCTCGTTTCAATAAATTGCCGTTCAAAAAAAAAAATCTATATTTAGGATTACAAGACTACTTCACCTTTCCATGCATTATTGACTTCTTATTATCTAATATTGTATGCATGGATATTAAATACTCTCTTATCTCTAAAACAAGAATGTGATCTCAAACTGTAACCAACATGAACTTTTGGTTCTAAGATCGATGGTTGTTGAAAAGTTTGTTTCAACTCAAAAAATTTCAAATATTAATGAAAACCATTATATTAAAGGTTTTTAAGTAAGATTGATGATTATTAAAAATACCGATTGGTCTTGTGCTAGGAACACCAGAAAAATTATAATTGTTACTTAATATGCTTCCGCCACAAGATCCATCTTTGACAACTATTTACATAGGTTAGAGGATATGTTCGATCTTGTTGTCGATAAGTCGTTGAACTAGATAATTCTTAGATGAAATGAGTGTCATAAGAACATCATAGAGTGAGGAACATTTCCTTGTAATTGTCTCGATAAGGTGTAACTGTGTTCTTTTTCCGCTAACCTCTTGCTAGCTTTTAATGAATTGGTGTTTAAAAAAATACCGGAAAAAATGGTTTCATATGAATTCTTATTATTTCTTAAATACAATGTTATTTTAATGATATAAACAATATATTAAAAATTATTTGAAGTCATTGGGGGACCCCAATATTACATCTCGCCCAGAGCCCATAAAATATCAGGAACGGGCCAGTGGTAAGGTAATATCCTGGGGGGTCAGTAGATGGTATTCTTGACTATCCGGATTTGAACCCTGTGGTGAGCATGTGGCGATCCATGACCATGGGTCTGCCACATAGTGGTACCCTTAATTGAGTCAGGTTGTGATCGGCAGGAATTAGTCGGATGCCCATGGATCCGATACTCTGGGACGTGTGTGCTAGTTTGTCGTTCAAAAAAATGTTATACAGTTGGATAATCACTTCTATTATAGGTTACATTAGTATATATGATTGTTCCAACAAAGGTAGTCATAATCAATTTACTACTAGAACACTTGAAACAAATTAATTATTGTCACTTCCCGTCGTGGTAAGTGGTAACCAATTTAAATGCAAATCTCCAAACACCCGATATGTAACTTTGAAATATAAAAAATAGATTTATAATCACCATACAAAGTTTGTCTCCTGATTCACGACATTTGAAATATTCTCCCCCGTACAATATTTGCCATGATACCAATTAAGTACCCTAAATCATTCACAAACTCATGCATATATATACCGATATACATATACGTACTCTATTATTGAGAATGGAAGTGGAGCACATGAAAAGATAGCAAAACATGAATCATGTTTCACACTTTGAGGATTGAAAGCGATTGCATGCATTTGTGTCGTTTTTACAATAACAATTAATAAGAAAATAAAAGAAAAGGATAGTTGGATTTTAATTGACAGGTGTTACATATAATTTCATTTCTCATACATAGATCTAGATTAACTTTTTCTAGATCTTCTCACTAAAAGATAAAGTGACTGTTTATGTGGCCTCATGTTGCTTTTATTAAATTTATCTTCTTCTTTAATTATTATTATTATTTTGTTTCTTGAAATTAAGTATTGTAAATATCACATGTGTAAATAGTTAAAGGGTGTGCTTATTATGGACAATGCATACATGCACCAAATCTATAAGACATTCAACTCGTAATATGGTACATTATGATGGGTTGGTTAAGAGTTGAATAAGAGAGCTTTGCCCATATACCCATAACGGTGCTTCACTTTGCATATATACCCACGCTGTTATAACGGCCTTAACGGTCCGTTATAACGGCTATAACGGACTGTTAAGGCCGTTACAACGGCCCAAAACCCCGTTATTTGACTGAAATTTGTATAACGGTCCGTGTAACGGTTTTTTAGGGGTATGGGTTGCAAAGTGGGGATAGAGTTTTGGGCATATGAGTCAATTACCGGTTGAATAATGCGCATATTTTGGCGGCTTATTAGAAAATAGTAAGGTGACGATTATAGGGTTTCGTTTTTAATCGAACACTTATTTAAGTCAGACCTCTTATTCTAATATATGACATTTTACTTCAGTCAGCGCTTATCTTATAAATTTAATAAACAATCCTAACCATGTAGGTTCTTGCTAACTATTAATTATTGGTTTGATATTCTTTTGGATCGAAGTCTGATCATGATTAACTTTAAGGTAAAATGGAAAAGCAAGGCTATTATTCTAGACACCACATTTACCAAATTAATAGAAACATTACAATTACCAGGAGACGTTCCAAAATAACCTAATTGTAGCCATGATTGTGGCAATCAGCTCGAAATAACAAATATGTATCACTACAAAATATAGGTGTATTTTTAAAGGTAAATTCCGTCAAAATTCATCAAAAATAGATATGATACAGACTCCTATAAGCGTAAACTAAGAACCCTTGCTGGTACAGGCGATTCTCGGCCAACCGAGTAATCAAGAACAATTGTTGTAGAAACTTTTCTTAATTCATAAAACTTAACAATCCAACCAAATTACAAAGTTTAAATAAGAAAACATAAGGAAACGATAAACATAGAAACCTATAAATAAAGGAACTAAATAAAAACAAATCTTAAAAGATTAGGAGACTTGAGAGAGAAGATAGATAGTTGGTTGGATTGAACTTATCAAAACCGGGCCTTTGCTAGCCACTTTGAACCGGATCTAGGTCCGAACTTATATCCTCGGGTGGATCTCCTTGAAGTGCCGGATCCGTATCATCCTCCCCCGCTACAAAAGGACTCGTCCCCGAGTCATCATCATAAGTGTCGTCCGGCGTATACGGGGTGAGGTCCGCGACATTAAAAGTAGCCGAAACATTGTAATGGCCAGGCAAGTCAATTTTATAGGCATTGTCACCGATCTTCTTAAGAACACGAAACGGACCATCGGCCCGGGGATGGAGCTTACCATAACGGCCCTGTGGAAAACGATCTTTCCGGAGGTGAATCCACACAAGATCCCCTTCATTAAACACAACCTTTCGACGATGCTTGTTAACGCGAGTTTGATATTGAAGATTGTGCTTTATATTTTGGTCCCGAACTTGAGCATGCAACTGTTGAATTTGAGCCACCAGTTCATCGGCATCAGCACTAAAAACAATAGGATCGGCCAAAGGAGCTAAATCCAAAGGCGTGAAAGGGTTTCGACCATAAACAACCAAGAAGGGACTTCGACCCGTCGAGCTATGATTGGAGCGGTTGTACGCGAACTCCGCTTGAGGTAAAGCGAGATCCCATTGCTTGGGACGATCACCAACGAGACAACGAAGGAGGTTACCTAAGCTGCGGTTAGTAACCTCCGTCTGTCCGTCAGTCTGCGGGTGATGGGAACTACTGAATTGTAACTTGGCCCCAAGTCTTGCCCACAAGGTGCGCCAAAAGTGGCTCACGAATTTAACATCACGGTCAGAAGTGATTGTCTTTGGAACCCCATGTAAACGAACAACTTCGGTGAAGTACAACCGTGCGACTTGTGAGGCATCATACGTCTTTGCACAAGGAATAAAATGTGCCATTTTTGAAAAACGATCGACAACTACCATGATGGAATCTATTTTTCATTGTGTCATCGGTAATCCGAGAACAAAGTCCAAACTTACATCCTCCCATGGACGCTTGGGGGTGGGTAACGGCGTATAGAGGCCTTGATTAGTGTGATGCGTCTTAGCAACATGGCAAATACGACATCGTTTCAGAACTTTGATCACATCCTTCACAAGTTTTGGCCAAAAGAAACGTTCACTTACCAACACAACTGTTTTCTCTCTTCCAAAGTGACCGGACAAGGCGCCTTGATGACATTCAAGGATAATGGCATCGCGGAATGACGAGAAGGGAACGCACAGTCGTTGGCCTTTGAACAAAAATCCATTGCGACGCACGAAGTCACGAAAAGGGGCTGCCGCCGTTTTTTCCCACAGGTAACGGAAGTCCAGGTCATCTGGATACAATGTTGTAACGGAATCAAACCCGGTAACCTGGAATGTGGTCGATGTGACAAGTGAGTGCCGCCGGCTTAACGCGTCGGCCACCGAGTTGGAAGAGCCAGCTTTGTGGCGAATAACAAAAGAAAAATCTTGCAACGTTTCGACCCACTTAGCGTGTCGTGGATTAAGTTTAGCTTGGCCCTGGATGAACTTTAAAGCTTGATGATCCGAGTATAAGATGAACTCGGCCGGTAAAAGATAATGGCGCCAATACTCAAGGCTACGAATGATGGCTCAAAATTCCTTGTAATATGTGCTATAGCGTCTCCGCGTTTCATTCAACTTTTCACTGAAGAACGCGATAGGTCGATTCGATTGACTCAAAACTCCTCCGATCCCGAGACCCGATGCATCGCATTCTACCTGGAAGCAATTTTCAAAATTTGGAAGTGCAAGAACGGGTGCTTCGGTAACAATTTTTTTGAGCCGTTCGAAAGCGGATTGGGCTGACTCGGACCAAGCAAACTTAGTACTTTTGAGGCACTCGGTGATTGGAGCAACAATGGTGCTAAAGTCACGTATGAACCGCCTATAGAATGAAGCAAGACCATGAAAACTACGAACCTCCCGCAATGAAGTTGGCGTTGGCCAAGTCGTGATTGCCGAAACTTTGCTACTATCCATACGAATACCGTCGCCTGATATTAAATAGCCCAAAAAGAGAACTTCAGTTGTCATGAAATGGCACTTTTTGAGATTGGCAAACAATTTTTGTTCTCGCAAAACCAAGAAGATGTTGCGTAAATGCGTAACGTGTTCCGCCTCGTCCCGACTAAAAATTAAGATGTCATCGAAATAAACGACGACGCACTTACCGATGAAAGGCTTGAAAATGTGGTTCATGAGACGCATGAACGTGCTCGGAGCATTAGATAACCCGAACGGCATGACCATCCATTCGTAAAGACCATCCCGTGTTTTAAAAGCTGTTTTCCATTCATCTCCCGGACGCATTCGAATCTGGTGATAGCCACTGCGTAAATCAATCTTGGAAAAAATACGGGCGCCATGTAAGTGGTCTAATAAGTCGTCGAATCGGGGAATGGGAAAACGATATTTGATTGTGATTTTGTTAACAGCACGACTGTCAATACACATTCTGAAGGCGCCCCTGGGTTTCGGGACGAGCAGTGCGGGAACGACGCAGGGGATCATACTCTCCCTCATGAGACCCTTGTCTAATAGGTCATTGACTTGACGTTGTAGCTCGGCGAATTCTTTGGGGTTCATGCGGTACGCTGGTCTGTTGGGGATACTAGCACCTGGAAAAAAATCAATGCAATGTTGGATCTCCCGCATTAATGGTAGACCGGACGGAATTTCGTCCGGAAAAACATCCAAAAACTCGACTAGGAGTGGTTGTATAGCGGACGGTACTGTTTGGTGAGTGGGGTTTTCTTCGGCAAGAAGAAGACCAAAAACAATCGGTACGCGTGGTTTTCGTGTGAGCCCGACAAACTCCGCTTTGGATCGAAATGTAACCTGTTGGTTGTCGTTTTTCGGATGGAGAGGTGCAAGTGTGATATTGAGGCCGTCCTTTTTGAAGGTGTAGGTATTGCGGAATCCGTCGTGTTTAACCCTTCGATCATATAACCAAGGTCGGCCCAACAGGAGATGGCACACATCCATTGGAATAACTTCACACCATAGTTCGTCAGCGTATTTGTTTCCAATTGAAAACTGGACTAAACACTTGTGGGTTATCTTGAGTAGGTTGCCTTTTTTTAACCAGGTAACTTGATACGGGTCAGGGTGGTCTTGAATCGGTAATCCCAATTTTTCGACCATGGAAGTGGCTACCATGTTTTCACAACTCCCACTATCTATGATGACAGAACATACCTTACCCTTCGCGGTACACATAGTGCGGAAGATATTAGTGCGTAACCACAATGTATCATCTTCGGAATCGGCTAAAGTCGTGTTGAGAAGTCGGCGTGTGACAAGTAGATCACCCTTGTCGGGGTAAATAACCTCTGAATCGTCGCCCTCTTCAGTGTCATAGACGGGATCCGGTTCATCAACAAAAGCGAGCACCTGTTTGTTCGGAGAATCCCGTTTGAGGTGGCCGATACCTTGACATTTGAAACACCGGAGTGCGTTATGTGAAGAACCAGCCGTAGTGGGTGTGGATGGACCAGGCTCAGATTTTTGTATGGGTCGTGATGTTGTGGTAGAAGTAGGGTTTCGGGTGAAAGAAGTCGACCGAAACGCCGGTTTGGTACGTGATCCCACTTGTTTTTCGACCCGTTAAGGCGAGTTTACATACGTCCTGAAACGACCAAAATTGCTGCAAGCAAACCACATCAGCTATTTCTTGTCGTAAAGAACCCAAAAATCGAGCTATTACCTGTTCATCGTCTTCTTCGGCACCGCATCGTAGACGCATGCGTTCAAACTCCCCAATGAATTCCTCCACTGTTAGCGATTGTTGGCGCAAATTATGATAGTCCAGATAGGCGTCTTGCTTATGATTAGAAGGTAAGAACTTAGCCTTTAAGAGACGTTTCATCTTCTCCCATGTATCGACTTTGTGCTTTCCTTTCCGATATCGTTGTTGCTGTACGTATTCCCACCATAATGATGCCGATTTTTTTTAACTTGATAGCCACCAGTTTTACCTTCATTGGGTCGGGAATATCGTGAAGATCAAAAACTCGCTCCACAGTTTGGAGCCAATCCAAGAAATCATCTGGTTGCAACCTTCCGTCGAATTCCGAAACCTCCGTACGAATCCCAAAAGCACGAAGTGGGTTGTGGGGGTGGGGTGCGTCATGGCGTTGTCGGCCAAAAATATTCTGGAAGTGTGGGTCCCGGTCATCATCCCAGACGACGGACTCAGTAGTGGATCGATCATCCCGCTCATATTGATTGAGTTCGAGATCACGAATCCGTTGTTGTAACCTTTCAATTTCAGCGATGTCACGAGGATCACGTTGTTCGTGACCGTTGCCTCCGGCGGCGAATCTACGGTATTGATGACGATGATCTCTCCCTTCCATAGACATCCTGAGAACCTGAAATCTGATACCACTTGATACAGACTCCTATAAGCGTAAACTAAGAACCCTTGCTGGTACAGGCGATTCTCGGCCAACCGAGTAATCAAGAACAATTGTTGTAGAAACTTTTCTTAATTCATAAAACTTAACAATCCAACCAAATTACAAAGTTTAAATAAGAAAACATAAGGAAACGATAAACATAGAAACCCATAAATAAAGGAACTAAATAAAAACAAATCTTAAAAGATTAGGAGACTTGAGAGAGAAGATAGATAGTTGGTTGGATTGGACTTATCAAAGCCGGGCCTTTGCTAGCCACTTTGAACCGGATCTAGGTCCGAACTTATATCCTCGGGTGGATCTCCTTGAAGTGCCGGATCCGTATCAAGATAACTTTGATGGATTTTTATCGTTGGTAAATCTTTGGTCGAAAATAAAATTTTGATGTATTTTTGACGAGAATTAGCAACAAAAAAATTCCATCAAAAATCTCATGCAAATTCCAATCGATTTTCTTCTCAATAGAGTTTGTTCTCAAACTGATTTCTCAATTGATTTTCTTTAGAATTATTGTTCACCGGGATATGTGGCTGCTGGAAATTTGATGTTGTGTTGCGAAGAGAAAACAAAAAAGGACAATTGCCAGAATTAACATTACCAAAACTAAAAATTAAAAATTAAATTAAAAAGAAAGTGTATTTAATATAATATAATTACTAAAACTAACATAAATTAATGGAGCAATAATTTACATTTAGTTACGGTTAATGTTGATCTCATTATTACTTATACTTAAAAAGATTTAAAAATATATCAAAAGAAGGGAATTTTTGTCCATTTCTATTTTTCCGTTCCAACTCGTTAACAAACCAAATAGATGTATTCCAATTTCTTTAATAAATTACATTTCATTTTCTGTCAACCACAAATCATTTCTTTAGAAAGCATTGAAATAAGTACAATATTAATGTTTAAGTCAATAGACGGCTTTACAATTCTAAGATAATAGCTTCTCAGTGAGTTGTTGTAACAACATGTCACAAATGTCCAACACTTAAATTCTATCATTCCAAATTTAAATACTTTCTATATGAACTTAGGGATTAAAATGGCAATAATTTAAAACCTCCTGGGTTTACATAGAAAATGAACAAGTAAGTGGGTTTGATACGTATAGTCGTCAAAGTTCAAGGGCTAAGGTTGCAAAATATATCCCAAACCCTCTCGAAAACACGCGGGATCCCCTTTGACCCTCGCCCGAATTCATCAATGTTGGAAAATTAATATGAATATGAATATTAATTTTAATTTGAATGGAAATTAAGATGGAGGTTATAACAAATGAAATAATGCTCCATTATGGTTGACCTTAAAGATGGGGTTATAACCTAAGAAATAATGTTTCATAATGGTTGGCTTTTAAACCTTCTATGAGTTACATATGTATTATATATATATAGTACTCATAGTTTGAGTTCTATGAAGAGATATATGAAGAATATGAGAAACACATATAGAGAAGTAACAAAATGGAAAGCCAAACACAAGTCGAAACCAAGACATAGATTCTCAATTTCAGGCATGACTGTCAAGTCCGGCAGAACTCGATTCTGTTTCGAGTCGTTGTATCCTGGGAAATCGACGCACCGGTAGGGGGCGAATCGGTTTTAAGGAAACCGTGTATAACACGGGCCTCGACTCAATAATTGGGTTTGTTCCCATCTCTCTTTATTTCTTGCTTTTTCTGTTTTGGTGAAACTATTTTCCTACAATCTTAAAACCGATTATCTTTCTTAGTTTCACCATTCAAATAGTGATTTTTGTTATAATCATATTTCCATGTCTTTTCTTTCAAAAGGAAAAAAAAGGGAAAGTTTCGATATGTTGTTTACATAAAACAAAAAAAAGCCAATGGCCGTTTTGCAATTATGAAAAAAAATGTATATATATATATATTTTGTTGAAAAGAATTATTTTTTTCTATTATCGTTTGATACAACGAAGTTATGTTGGTTTTGACAAATTTCAGATTGTGAAATATGAATAGAAATCTGAATAGTTAGTTGTATGATGTGCTTCGAGAAAAATACATCTATGGTGCCTAAAACAATTGTTGGATTTGCAATATGTTTGCATATGTTAAAATTGTTAGTGCACAATATTTAAGCAACTCTTTGTTTATTTATGCACAAAAATTTATAAGTGGAAGAAGTTCATTTATAAAATGCAATATCTTGTTTTAAGTGCAAAGGTTTGTTCATCCTTTGATGTTTATAAGTGTGAAACTTTTATAAATACAAGTGTGCATTGTTTTCCTTTGTGGGAAACAAAATGGTGCATTGTTTTCTTTTGTGGAAAACAAAATGGGTAATGTCGTTCTTAAAAGTAGAATATCCTCGCGAAGGGGATCATACATGGTTTTCGGAACCAAATGTCATGTGAGTGGTTCCAAATGAATGAGTGCTTAAAACTGGTGGAATTTGGAAAAGTAGAACAATGATTTCTACAAGATAAAATGAAAGAATATTGCTCAACCGTTTAGTATCCACAAGCATATTGGTTAAAGATGGATACTCTTGGCACTCCATATTGTGGGAGGAGCTTTAATTGTTAGGACAATTGGTGTCTTGGGCAAATGATGCATCCACGATGAGATGTACAACTCTTGATATGGAGATTTCAAAAGGTGAAAACTTTGTATACACAAACTCCATTTGTTATGTGATGGGATTTTGTTTTTGCAAGAAAATAAAATAGTTTATCTATTTCATCGTTAAGAAATGAGTTTGTTATAATGTGGCATTTAGTCGTAACCAAAATTTGGATAATTTCTAATCTCATGTCAATATTTTCTTGATACTAAAGTGGGTTTTAATATATGTTTGAATCCCAAATAATATGATAGCCGATCAATAATTTTTTGATGAGTAGAAATTTTTTGACTTTGCATCTTAAGTCAAATAAAATCATAAGCTTGTAGAATTTTATTCTATGAACAGATGAAAGGTAGATCATTGATTTTGTATGTGATAAAGAGATCACCAATTATGAAAGGTAGATCATAAGCTTATGATTTTGTATGTGAATCGACAATATATGTTGATTCACAAGTTAATTAGAAGTGAGATATAGGTCATATTATTGGCCTGTAACTTCTAAAAGTACATCCATTAGATAGAAAGGTTGAGTACCTTGAAATGTGGGGTATCATACCAATTGATGTGATAATTAATTTGTTGGAATTAATCCGTTTAATTGTTTGTCGGTTACGAATTAATTACATCAGTTACGAATTCGGTTTTAATTCGTTTAATTGTTTGTCGGTTACGAATTAATTACGTCAGTTATAGTTATGAAGCAACCATGTCGGTTATAATTCAATTAATTACGAATTAATCATGTCGGTTTTAATTCATATAATTGTTTGTCAATTATGAATTAACCATGTCGGTTATAATTCGTTTAATTACGAATTAATCATGTCGGTTTTAATTCATATAATTATTTGTCAATTATGAATTAACCATGTCGGTTATAATTCGTTTAATTACGAATTAATCATGTGGGTTTTCATTCATATAATAGTTTGTCAATTATGAATTAACCATGTCGGTTATAATTCGTTTAATTACGAATTAACAATATTGGTTTTAATTCATGTAATTGTTTGTCAATCATGAATTAATTATTTCGGATCTAATTCGTTTAATTTTGTGTAAATTAACCATTTCGGTTTCAATTCAACTAATTGTTTGTCAATTATGAATTGATAATTACAATTTTATTTCGTTTAATTATTTGTTAGTAACGAATTAATTATGATTGGGTATAGTATGTCATGATAACAATGGATAGACGAATCCAATAAGTTTTCGTTTTGATGAAAGATATATCCATTTGTGTTATCAAGTTTGTGACCAAAAAGAGACTCTAATATAAGAGTATCAAAAGTTTGGCCAAGTCATGATCTAGTATGATTGTATACCGATCATTGAATATGGCTAAGTGAAATAGAACAACTAGGATCCTAAAATTATGGATGCCTAGGTTGTCACTTATAGAGAGTTGTGTTTTTAAGCACATTGGTGGTGACAGGAACACTCATGTATGGTGCATTGACAAGAACATCTGGCCAATGTTCTTGTGAATTCATCAACATATATGTGTGTTCTTGATATAGCTTAAAACGAATTGACTAGTGCATAGTCAACAACTCTATTCATGATAAAGAAGAAGATATTACGCAATGAAATTGTTTAAATACATAAGTTGTATCAGATTTTCTGAAACAAATTGAGTAGATACTCATATCATTTGAATCAAGAATTGTGCAAATGATTCATGTATGATTTTGAAGACTCCAAGCAACCAGTTGGTTGGTGGTCACACTTGGAAAGACTTACAAATCTAAAAATCCTAAGCTATGATATCTTAACGGTGAAAAGGGATAGAGAAGTCACTAGATGACATTACATGTAATTATACACTGATGGGATATCAATGCTCAAAGATGAGTACTTGGGTTTTGGTTTTTGTAACTGAAAATTGAAAAGCACATTAATTAGAGTTAATATGTAACTGAAATGTATTGAATATGCATCAGACGTTATGTAACTGAAAATTCAAATTCAGTAACTGAAATATGTTGAAAAGAATATTAAAACATATTAACATTGAAAAGCATATTAAGTTAATATACTTATGTTGGGAATTGCAACTACTAGAAATCTGCAAATTCACCAAATGAATGTGAAAATTGGTCTTCTAAATGAAGATTTAGAAGAAGAAAATTATATGGAGAAGCCTAAGGCATTCGTTGACCAAGGTAAGGAGAACAAGGTTTGTAAACTTGTTAAGTCCTTATATGGCTTAAACCAAGCTCCAAAACAACGGCATCAAAAGTTTGATCAAGCCATGTGGGAAAGTGGTTTTAAAATAAGTGAGTGTGATAAATGAGTTTATATGAAAGACACCACTCATGGTTATGTCATCTTATGTCTATATGTTGATGATATGCTTATCATCGGTAGGAATGACAAGATGATAATGTCCACGAAAGATATGTTGAAATCGAAGTTTGACATGGAAGACATAGGTTTATCAGATGTGATACTTGGAATCAAGATCACAAGAACTCAAAACAGTCTAGTGTTAAGTCAAACACATTATGTGGACAAGATTCTTAAGAAATTTAATCAAGGAGATACTAGTATAGCTAGAACTCCGATTGACACTAGTCAACATCTATCCAAAAATAGAGGGGATAGTGTTGAACAAGTGGAATACTCAAGAATAATCGGCAGTTTGATGTATCTTATGAGTTGTACCAGACCTGACTTAGCATATGCAGAACGCATGCTAAGCAGATATACTAGTAATCCAAGTGTTGAACACTGGAAGAGTATTACTAGATAGTTAAGGTACTTGAGATACACAAGAGAGTATGGACTGCACTATGGAAGATATCCAGCTGTAATCAAAGGATACAGTGATGCAAATTGGATATCTGATATAAAAGATTCCAGGTCTACAAGTGGATATGTGTTTACACTTAGAGGTGCGGCTATATCTTGGAAATCGTCCAAGCAAACTGTTATAGCCAGATCAACGATGGAAACTAAGTTTATCGCCCTAGATAAAAGTGGCGAGGAAGCAGAGTGGCTGCGTCGGTTTGTGGAGGATATTCCCAAATGGCCTAAGCCGGTAA
This sequence comes from Centaurea solstitialis, assembly GCA_030169165.1. Lineage (NCBI taxonomy): Eukaryota > Viridiplantae > Streptophyta > Magnoliopsida > Asterales > Asteraceae > Centaurea > Centaurea solstitialis. The sequence continues at coordinate 77,955,970 of CM058043.1, forward strand.
CGGCCATTAGTATACATTGTGATAGCCAATCGGAAATTGGTAGAGCTCAAAGTACAATGTATAATGGGAAGTCAAGGCACATTAGACACATACATAATATGATAAGACAACTACTCTCTACTGGAGTTATCTTGATTGATTATGTGAAGTCAAAAGATAACATTGCGGATCCGCTTACGAAAGGCCTAAGTAGAGATTTAGTTTATAAGTCGTCCAAAGTAATGGGACTGAATCCCTTGAATGAATGAATTCATGCAAAGGAAACCTTACCCAGAAGACTGGAGATCCCAAGATCTGGGTTCAAAAGGACAACCTAGTTGTATGAATGTGGAGAGTCACTGATGCGGTAATTATCATACATAAAAGCGTAACAAGTTTTAACCTCTAATGCCTAGCCACTGTCTTACCACATATACACGCAAGCGTACCTGATCGTGAGTAATATAGTGTAGGATAGTCCAGGTATCGTATCTACCACTGGGAACGGTCAAGTTATCGTAGATTAAAGTCTGGATCAGTTTAATTAACCTAAAGCTTTGGGGGGGTTTTTATGAAAAAGGTTTTAATAATTAAAAAGACACTAAATTAACTACGAACTAAGAAAACAATTAAAAGACTGATTAAAGATTATATGAAGGAAAAATAGTAGTACTTATCATGGTAAGGTGAATCCCCAAAATAGATGCTATGAAAAAGGCCAAAGGTTTGGTTGTTTTGACTATAGTAGGAATTTAAGTCTAAGACACCCTAACATGCGATGACTATGGTTATTGACTAGGACACGGTCCTCCTAATCCCAAGACTAAATCGTTTGGTCCACAATCTAGTGTCGGTTTACCAGTCCTAATTAATATTGCATGGCTTTTCTACTATCTGGTCACTCTTGGTCCAAGTAACCCTTAACATAACTCTCTTGGTCCAAGGTCAGACTAAGGTAGGTTGTTTATCCTCTCGGAGTCTATCTGTTTTGGTCCAACAAATACACCCAACCAAATGAATTCAAATCACCAAACAATACAAATCAGAAAAGGGCCATAACACACACTCAATTAATCAAAACAAACCAATAATCATTAATCACAAAATTATCATCCACAATGGTTCATCGACCATGACAAGTACCACTATTAGAAACTACTCACTAAGCATAACGAAAACAGAAGCAATAATAGACATCGACATGATACCGATAATACAACGACGGATGATCGAAGATCGACTCTCGCAGCGTATCGGCACCACTCGGACTCTCACTCTCGTTTTTGCCTCGTAACCCGTACCGAAAATCATGCTTTGAACTGAAGGAGGAGGCTGGTATTTAAAAGAAAACGTCCAGGGGTCATCTGGCGATCGCCAGACTGCGGGTTTGGCGGTGCCAAACACTTAGGTCAACTCTGGTCTTCATCTTTGTCGAATCTGGCGGCGCCAGATTGTGAACTCGCGATCGCCAAACAGCTACTGTATTGGACTTGCGCATTTTTCACGTTTTCTCGCCTTTTTCGTACTTTTCCGTTCCACGGCCTCCAAATCCTACATAAACAATAATAAGCTCATTTGGTGAGTGAAATGATCATATACGGGTGAGAAATGGGGTAAAGTCATACGATTAAGCTCAACCAAAACATGTATAATTTTGGTGTTATCAAAATCCCCACACTTAAGCTTTGATTGTCCTCAATCAAAAGACTGAAAGATAAGAAAGATAACTCCAAAATTATCTCCACCCAAGATCATCCAAGAGAACAAAGTATACTCATACAATCGAACACATAAACAAGCCTCATCAAGCAATCGGATACCAAGATCAACCTTTCACCCTCACATAGTATGAATAATTATATAAAGTGTATCTCTCGGGGGTAAAAGTGTATATGTAAGTGATCACACCAATACTCGACTAATTCCCGCATGCATAAGCTTGTCACCAAATCTAATCTCCACCACTGAGAAGTTGTCAACCGTCAAGAGGACTTTAGGGTTGTAACATTAGGCTAAGGGTAAAGGGTAGGATAAAGGATATATAAGTGACTAAGGTTTTTGCAACAGAAACTTGAAAACTCAATCAGTAATGATCCAAACAGTGAAGAAATCTGACTTTCAAACAATGAACTCTTGGGATGAGCATTTTCTCTCTTTTTCTTTTTAGAATTGGCCTAAGCCTATGGCTTATTTGGGGCACAAATTCTTTTTCAATCTTTTTAGCTTTCATTCTTTTCTTTTTGTATTCTCGACTCTTTTAATATTTCTTTTCTTTTCTGAGTCTCAAATATTTTCCTCTTTTTTTTTCAGAGCAGCAACTATGTTGCTTTTGGGCTCTTTTTAATCTCAATCCCATAAAAACTGTCAGATATGAAAAACTGGATCAAAACATCTCAAGAATCAAATTTGAGTCACGGCCAAAAGATAGATAAAACAATTAGGCTCAAGGATAAAGTGTATAGTGGGTAAAGAAATGAAAAGGCTAAGGCTCAAAATGGTTTCAAGGGATAAAGTGTTGAAAGGTGACCACTTTTCAATCAAAGGCTAGGCAATCAAATAACCTTATGATGAGGTTATTTGACGAAGGCTAAAAGGGTTAGAAACGAAGGCCTCTACCAGTGCAATGGTGATAAATACTCCTCTTATGTGGTCTCGACAACCATTCAAATGACAAGTTCTACCTTGGGTCAAAGTCGGTATTCCTCAAAAAATAAATAACAATTAAGGCTCAAACTTTCAATGGAATTGGGTGAGGCACTCATGGTAATCAGTATTCCAAGGTATCCTTTTACTCAACTAATCCTATTCAGTATTCTCCTATGCAAGCAACTCAGTCTCAAAAACAATCTCAGATTTCGAAAAAAATTGGGGTCAAATCTCAAAGCTTTCAAAAATTTGAAAAACGACAATCCACAAGCAAAAAAAGTGAACCCATTTAAACAGATAAGTCTACATAACCCCCTCCCCACACTTAAAATTTGCAGTGTCCTCAATGCAACAATTAAAACAATTAAGGAGTAATTGGGAAAAAGAGAAACTTCCGGGGTTATGTGACGAAATCTGTTCTGATCTGAGAGAGTGGTCCAAAAATCGTGCTCGATTCAAGATCATAAGTCGCTGTATCTACCAACAAAAAGAAAAAGAAAAAGTAAAAACGAACTAACAAAATAAACCAAACCAAACTATTAATAACTACTTAAAGTCCTAAACAAACCAACATAAATAAAAATTGTTCAAACAAACCAAACACAACCACGCAAACAAAAATAAAATTGTCTCAAACAACCATATCGAATAATGGAGATAAAAGAGAGAGATCAATAAGGGCCACGAGGTTGGTTTTGCCAATCCTCGTAAGTCGGGTAACCGGGCGGAGCATCCTCGGAGTATGGCCAAAAAGGTGATGGAGCATACGCGGTATTCGGTTGAATACCGAAATGAGAGGCCATCTGGTTCATCACTCCACTTTGCCAGTTGGCTTGGTGAAGAGCCTCCACGGTGTTGTACTCCACATGTTGATGATGACGGCCATAAGACAATGACATCTCCGAGAGTCGGTTACTCAAGTCTTGGTAACCCGAATATGCCGTCCATTCCGCCGGTTGCTGTGACAACCGTCAGTTCCGACCTCCAGGTTAATTTACGCGTTCAGTCACTCTACAGCATTTCCATAGGTTAGAAATTAGTTAAATAAGTTTTAAGATGAAAATAGATTAGTTGGCGAGAAAAAGTTAGGTTAAAATCCTAAGAGTTCCGAAAACTGCCCGAAAAAGCCCGAACCGGCCCGAAATCACCCGATAATCCTAAAATGCCAGAATTAAGATAATTTTTGGAAAATTAAGTTATAATGTTTAAATTATATGTAAAGTAACTTAATTAACCTAAAACCACTTTCGAAAAGTTAGAAATTGCGAAAAACCGACAAAAACCCGGTACCGCGTCAAAATAACAGTGTCAAATGTACACTGTTTTAAAAGAAAAAAAAAAAATATAGGGAGAGTGGGTGGGACCCACTAGGGGCCGGCCACACCACTCCCCAAGGTGTCCCCTCCCCTCTTTCACATAAAAGCCATCATTTGTTCTTTTTTTTCCAACAAATCTCATAATCACTTTTCAAATCTTCTTTCTCTCTCTAATTCTCTCTACTCTCTCTCACTAAAAATCAGCCAAGAACTCCTCTTGAATCCAGATTTTTAAAGGTTTTTAAAACCTATTTGAGATTAAGATTGGGTGTTCATCAAAGGTAAGCATAGTTAGATGATTTCTACTTCGATTTTAACTCATTTGTGAGTTTTCTCTTCTTCTTTTCAAGGGTTTTAACCCCTTTTTGATTCAAATAATGAAATATGTGTTTGGGAAAGAGATTGAACCTTAGAACATGTTGTATAACATTCTATGAAGGTGAAAATCAAGGATTTCCCCATAAGAACACAAGAAAGGCATCAAAAATCATTTAGATGATGTTTTTGACCTCCAAACTTGTGCTAAACTTCATCAATAGTTCATGCATGGGTTTGGATGGTATGAGAGCATATCTTAGTTTTATTACACTTGGATAATCTGAGTTATGGGTGAAATAGCAAGAAAAACCCCGAAATGGTATGATTTTATGTGTCTTGGTGGTATATTGGATGTTAAAATGTTGGACAGATTCTGTCAAAGTAGTTGCATGCACTTTACACGACCCAAAAAGGGCTTTCTTGAACTTATTTCTTCATGAAAATTTTATGGAATGATATTTAATGTGTTAGGGTTCAAACCCCACTGGAATGGTGCAAAAACACCAAGATTTGAACCCAAACCACCATAAAACATTTTTGTGTGCAACAGTGTTTTGGTCAGAAACTTTGGTCAACTTCAAACTAGCATAACTCCTTGATTATTTATCTAAAATACGATTTTCTTGATTCTAAACTCAAGTACTTTGAGTTAGCTTTCTAAAAAGTCCAAGATCATGTCATTTAGAGGTGTTTTGGGACTTCAACCAATGAGTTTAAGTTGGTGGTGTAGGCTGTCCTCTTATGGCAGATTACACATGCACCACTTGAAAAGGTCATATCTCCCTCAAAAATCATCCTTATGACATGAAACTTGTTTCAAAAGTTTGGTTTATGTTTTAGCTAGAAAATCCCTTTGGAAATTCGTGATAAAGTGGTGTATAGAATTATTTATGAATAAAACAAGGACTAAAGGTATTCTGGAAATTCAGCCCTTACCACTGATTTTGTAAAAATGTTTAAAAATAGTAAAAATCCTCTAAAAATCATGAAACTTGGTGAAAATGTTCCTAACATCCCCTAATTCAAGGGGTAAAAATTTAAAGACTCAATATTTAGAGGACCTAAGTTCAAAATGACAATTTTTACAACTCAAAATTTTGACAGATTCTGAAAATTTCTTAAAAACTCAATTTTATAAAATTTGAACTTCTAAAATGTTTAGAAGACTCTCTTTGGTGACAAAATGAAATTTTATTGGATTAGGCTATAAAATTTATATAATGGCATATTATGGATTTCGGTACGATTTTAGTTAAGGACCGTTGGACCTAGGACTTACGTTAAAAATTTCGTGTTTGATAGGACTACCCTAGTTTGGAGCCGGGATTTAGGTCACGCATCAACTCTTTCAAATCCGCACTAAGCACTCAAGGTGAGTATTCACAGCCCCATTTTTACCGTTTTATACGTTTTGGGGTGAAAAGCATGATATGATTAAATGTATTATGAAAATGTTATGAATTGAACTGCTTCGAAATGAGCAAAAATGGATTTAAATGAATTGAATTGAAATGAAACGTAGTGAGTTAAATTTGATATGTTTAAAGCTTGATATAGTGAGATAAAAGGAAAATATGAATAAGTCCCGAAGACTACTATTAACTCATAACAATGGGCCTAAAATACACGTGGATAGCGCTATTTGGATTGACATACCCACCTAGAACTGACGAGTGATAGGTGCACTGTATTGAACAAAACGTTCTACGCAAGTGGGATTTACTTCCACCTCTGGAGTAGATAGGGGCAAAGCATGTCATGAATTGGAAAGGATTGTAGTAACTCACTAATTATCTTGCGATTTACAAATCATCCGGAAAATTTACTCACTGTTGGTAGTGAATGAACGGATTCACTCTAACTGTATACGATAACTTAAGCGAATGAACGGATTTGCTTTAGTTAAATTTTGAAAAGTGTAGTGAATAAAAGATTCACCGAAATGTCGTTGCATTTAAAATATTTCTGTGCATATGAAAACCTGTGAACTCACCAACTCTTGTAGTTGACACTTGTTTATCATGCTTTTCAGGAAATCCGAAGGTTTGATAAGATCATTAAGGGAACTTTTGTATAACACCAGTCATGTTGATTCATATTTCGTTTAAATTTGTAAACCTGAATGATGGTTGGATTGTAATACTTGTAGTACTGTGTAAACTCTTTTAAACTTTTGATATGAATGATTGGTGTATTTTATTTCCTATCGCGATGAAATCTTGACTGTGGCACCTCGTGGTTCCGCTTTAGCGGGGTGTTACAGATTTGGTATCAGAGCCATAGGTTATAGAGAACATCGGTTTTTCATAAAAACCAAGTACTATAACCAACCTTTTCAAAAGAAATTAAAACCTTTAATTAAAAAGATTTCTAGGCATAGGAAAAATTTAAAAATTCGTATGATTAGGATAGGTACTGTTCTGGTATATCATAGAAATGCGGAGCCTGATCACCTACGCATCGCCATGATATAAGTAGAATAAGACTTGTGAACTAACCATGCTGTTAAAATTTAAAGGTCGAAACTTTCTGAGAAATTTCCTGCAAAACATTTTTATTTCTGTGAGTTCGCATTAATATGTACAAGTTTTGAAAATATTTCTAAATTGATAATTTAAAATTTTTCTATCGCAGTTACCATGTCTCAGGAGACCGACCCGTCTGAGCACCAGTCCTTGGGGTCCCACGGACCCTCTAGGAGTCGGAGTGTCGCCTCGCGTTCCCAGACCATCGACCGGGAACGTGACCCGTACAGCGACAGTGACGCTGACTCCCATCAGGTCCCCGTCCGGCCCGCCAGTCCGGCGCGACCTTACGGGCCTGAGACCCATTATGGCCTTAGGGGCAGGCGCACCGCTCGAAAGAGCGTGCCACTGCCTACCCGGATGACCTTCCGCATTCCCTCTGGGGATGGGGCGGGGCCATCCCGGGTAAGGGGCCAGGGTGGGTCGTCGTCGTCGTCGTCGTCGTCGTCCTCGTCCTCTACATCATCTGGATCTCCGCCGCCCTACCGTCCGTCGTCGCCGATACCTAGAGTTGCCCGACCATCACCCGATGCCCGACCACCGCCTGTCGTCCAACCACCGCCGATAGCACCAGTTCCTAGGCACCCACCAGTGGCCCGTGCCCCTGTCCTATGCCTGAGAGGCATGACCCCGCTCGAGCGTCAGGAGGTCGAGCGCTTAGCCCGGGGTCAGGACATCCACGAGCACATGATCGATCATCATGACCACATGATCGATTCCCTGATAGGTGTAGCCGGAGCGGATAGCCAGCAGCTATCCAGAGTCGTGGCCCTCCTAGGTCACACTATGGACTCGCTCAGTCACCTATACACCTTGGTGTATGTGGTGATTGCTCTGGCTATCATCTTGTTCGTCTGGGCTTTGTGGGGGGCTGGCTACTAGGAGATGGGATCTTAAGCTGAATTATGTTTTGGGGCATGATGCCCAGTTATTGAACACTTATAACTTTTGGTATTTTGGATGACTGTAAAACTGTATGATCGTTTGGATATTATTTTTGGGAAACGATATGGATATTATGATGGTATGATTTGCTATGAGTTGCATGTTATATTTGCATCTTTACGTATGAATGGAATGTTTAAATTATTATGCATCTAATGACCTCGTTAGTTGGTATAATAAGTTTAATACGTTGCGTAGACACTATGGCTTGAATGAGTGGGTAGTTAGTAAATTGCAAGAACCTAGATTTGCTAGCTCATCACTAAATGCCTTTATTATGGTTATGTTTTAGAA
>CM058043.1:77964092-78019819 GCA_030169165.1 Centaurea solstitialis
TAATTTGTTATTACTATACTTCACTCTCTCATCTCTATGAACACGCATGACAACACATACATGTTTTCGTATGACCGGTAAGACCAAATTTTATAAATGAAACTTTATAAGAAAACAATGTGAAGTTTAAAAAAAATCGAATTTTCAGAGCAAAAATAATGTAAAGGTAACCTTAACAGTGTTTTGTTGTAAAGTTTCAATTGTAAAAACTTGGTCTCATGAAAACAGTTTGACCTCACTTGATTCTAAGTTATATATATATATATATATATATAAGGGTGGGTTCAAATGGGAACCACTTTTTGGTTGTGAACGTGAGGACAACTGAGAGCGTGACACGTGGCGGATGACTAGGCGCCACGTCAGATCCACGACGGATGACTAGGCACGATTCATGGGAGGGCATTGAATTAAAGAGGGGGACCACTGATAGGGTGAATATTTTACCCTAGTAACTAATAAATTTTGTGCAATTTTTTTCTCACCTTTTACATATATTTTGTCGAAACCACACTAAAAAGCACCACATACACTCTTTTAATACACGCACGCATTTATATATGTTTCTCGCATTTTATCACTTAAACTTATAGAAATTTTATGTGTTTTCAGGAACCGGTGTCATGGGCCGTTTTTGCGGAGCTCTTTTTGATGGACCGGACAACCAAATTCTCGAAGATGGATCGGAACGGAAGCTGGGCTGTTTTCGGTGGGCTGGCCGAACTCCACGGCTGTTGGGCCGAAGCCCATTTTGATCTTGGATTCAATATTTGGTTTTCTTGGCCCATGAACACTTAGTATATATATATATATATATGAATGTATGTAGCTTAAGAAACACAAGCTAGCTCCAAAATCACTTGATCATATCACCCATCACCCTCCCAACTTCCTAGTTTTTGTGGTTTTCGGGTCTCCCTCATATTGACCGAAACCTATCATAGCTAGCTTCTTTTGATAAGATATTATCGATACTTTGGTGTACGTTCGGGTTTCCTCGTAGTGAGGCCGAACCTTTCTTTTGGGCATACTTGGTAATTCCGCTTTCGGGCCCTTTTTGGAACATGTTTTTTAGGCTCGTAAGCATTACCAAGTATTTCGGCAAAATAGTTTAATCTACGCAATATTTAAGTTACATCGTTCTCTCGTATTTAGTTCTAGTATTCATATATAGACATATATATTTAGATGTTGTTACAAACATGTTTATTATAGTCATTTACGTTCCTTGTTTTATCGTATATTGATTAGTTGTTATAAGTAGTCTCTTGATTAATTGTTTACTATATATACTGGTCATCTTTCCAGTTTGTCTTATTAACCGTTTTAATTTCAACTGGTCAATTCCAGTAACTGCACTTTATCAACTGTTTTTATTTTCACTGGTCAAGTCCAGTAACTGCACCTTATCAACTGTTTTAATTACTGTATTTTATATTTATTCTTCTGATACTAACGTTTTCTTGTTCAATTAATTATTAGTTAAAAAAATAATCGTAAAACACACCCACGCATGATAGGCTAATTTCATAGCTTGGGGTGTAAGGTTCAAGTTAGAATTTTAATATGGTAAGGAGGAAAAAGAAGTCTTTTATATAAATTCAGTTTTTGCCACTTTAAGTTTAATGCCTCATTAAAGAGTGTATTTGGATTTTTACCGGTTAATCAGATGTACGAAAATGCGGTATCTTTTCAGAAGTTACTAAAATGTTATTTTGGGGGTATATGAGTGGGTGACAACACTCGTTGCTATTATCTCACGTCTTTAACATTTCATTAAAGAGTATGTCTAATAATTAACTAGTGACAATTCAAAAACATGAAAATGTGTTAGTCTCTTAAGGGACTACAATTGGCACTATCCCTGAAGTTGGCACTATCTCTTAAGGGACTAATTATTTAACGATGAGTCAGAGGCATGAAAATGTGTTAATCTTTCAGAGGTTACGTAAGTGTTAATTTTTAATATATTTTGACATTTCATTAAAGATTGCATCTAAACTCATCGATAAATAATTCGGCTATATGAAAATGTGATAACTTTTCAGAAGTTACTTGGATATCATTTCTGCATAATTGAGTTTATTAAATTATTTCCCATCCAATTTACCTATTTTTATTCCAACTAAAAGACCTTACACCCCTGGCTCCTTTTTATAATTGTTTTCTTAAAGTAGCTCATAATCAACCAACCAACCAAATACTTTTTCATCCAAACCCCATTTGAAGTTAACTTTCATAAAAACTGAATCACGAAAGATTGTTTTCACCGCTTCCCTGTGGGATCGATATCTGGTACTTGTACCTATTTTTATTACTTGTTTTAGAGAAACGACAGTAATTGGAGGTTTATACTTGGACCGAAGGTTACTTGTTTTATTTTGCACACCTGTTTTTGGCACCGCTACCGTTCAAATAATAAAATAATTAAAATCATAAAGAAAAGGGGGTTGTGTAAATCAGGCGAACAAGTTTTTGGCGCCGCTGCCGGGGAAGCAACAAAGCAATTTTTCAATTTTAGTTTTAGAGAGTTATTTTTTCTACCACTTTTTTTTGAAAAGAAAAAAAAGAGAATTTATATATAATTATATATTTTCGAAAAAAAAAGAAACACAAAAAGATTTTTTTAGTTTATGCAAAGAAAATCACGTGGGGAATTTTTCAATCTAGACCCCGATATCGAAAGGACTTTTAGACGTCGTAAAAGGGAGCAAAGAAATTTGCAAGCTTCTACTTCGTCTGCAATGGAAGAAGAAAACGCATTTTTAGAAGAACTGCCATTTCCTGGAAATGCACCTGATGGGAGGTACAACAATGATGGTCTACCTCCACCTCTACCACCACCTCCTGGAGGTAATGGTAGAAATCGCCTGCAAGACATCCAACCACGTGTGGCAGAACCACATGCTGGTCCTGTACCTATCATTCAGGAACCTGGACCACAAGTTCAGCAAGAAAATCCAGTTAATGGAATTTTACGAAATCCTCCACCACCTCTTAATAATAATCAGCACATTGAAGATGCAGAACAACACATCTTTCGTCTGGCCAATTCCAAAGATAACAGTATGATGGATTATGCTATTCCTATTGTACATCAGTTGCAAACAGGAATACATGATCCAACATGCAATGTCCCGCATTTTGAGCTAAAAACTGTGATGTTTCAGATGTTACAGAATAATGGTCAATTTGCAGGATTGTCAAAGGAAGACCCACATGCTCATCTCAGATCTTTCTTAGAAATTGCAGGATCATTTAGACTACGTGGAATTTCTGATGACGCTTTAAAATTAAAACCTTTTCCTTTTTCATTAAGTCATCATGCCAGAGCATGGTATAATTCATTAAAACCAAACTCTATTTTTACTTGGGATCAAATGGCTGAAGTGTTTTTAAAAAAATATTTTCCACCCTTGAGAAATGCTCAGTCTAGAAATGAGATCTGTACTTTCAGACAAGATGATGATGAAGCAGTTCCCACAACATGGGAAAGATTTAAAGAATTGTTGAGAAAATGCCCTCACCATGGCATTCCCTACTGCATTCAGCTAGAGACATTTTATAATGGCTTGAATTACCCAGCCAGGCAAATGCTCGATGCTACTGCAGGAGGAGCTTTTACTGCTAGTTCTTACAATGAAGGATACAATATCCTTGAAAAGATTTCAAACAATAATGGACACTCGGCAGACTCTCGTGCAAAACCTTTACAACTACCTGGTACCAAGGATGATGGTAACTATTCAACACTTGCTAGTCAAGTACGTGATATGGCAGTGATGCTTAAAAATCTCACTACTAACAAGCAAGTGGTGTCTAGTATCAACACCCCTGAGCCATCAGAGCTACCTGTCCAATGTGCCTATTGTGGTGAAAATCATCTTTTTGATAATTGTCCTGGAAATCCGGAGAAAGTCAATTACATTGGTAATAATGACAAAACTAGACCTTTTTCACCAACCTACAATCCTGGATGGAGAGATCATCCACATTTGAAATGGAACAGTCCTTCTCTTAACCCACAGTTACCTAGGATACAAGGTCAGACTAACCAGTATCCTCAACAGCAAAGACAATCCAATTTTCAAAACCAAGGACAGTCACATTTTCAAAATCAAAAGCGTGTTCATTTTCAAGATGAGGAACCACCTAGATTCCAACACACTTCACACAACCACTCACAAAATCACCAATAGACCACTTCTCCTACATATCCACCAAGGCAAAACCAACAGGCTGAGCCTTCACTAGAAGCCATGATGAAAGGATTCATTTCTCAAACCCAAGCATCAATTAAAAATCTTGAGACCCAAGTGGGTCAGATGGCTCTAGAAATTAGGAATAGGTTGGCTGGCTCTTTACCTAGTGACACTGAGATTCCTCAAAGACCAGGAAAAGAACAGGTTAAAGCTGTAACTTTAAGAAATGGAAAAGACTGGAGTAAGTCTGAAAAGAAGGATGGAAGTCCTAAAAAGGATTTTGCATCATCTTCCACTTCAACACACACTGACTCACCTACTCCAGCTGAGTCAGATTTCACCTCACCTGTCTCTGACTTTCCACTTTTGTCTCCTGTAACCTCTACATGGACAGAATGGAGATCTCAGAGGAACACCAGTAAGGATATGTCACAATCTAGTGACAGTCCCAAGACCATTAGTAACACACTTCCCAAGGAGACAAACACCACTTTATCCACCACTGTGATAAAACCTGTCTCTGTCACACCTTCACCATCACCATCACCTACACCTCAAAAGACTACCACTCCTACTCAGGTCCCTCTCTATGTCCCATACCCTCAAAGCTTAAGGAATCAGAGAGAAGAAGCTCAGTTTAAACAATTTCTTGATGTTTTCAAACAATTGCATATCAACATACCCTTGTTGGAAGCAATTGAAAGGATGCCAAATTACACAAAGTTTTTAAAAGATATTTTGAACAAAAAGAAAAGGCTGACTGAGTATGAGACTGTAGCTCTGACTGAGGGATGTAGTGCTCTGTTAACCAAGAAAATTCCCCCTAAGATGAAAGACCCAGGAAGTTTTACAATCCCTTGTTCCATAGGAGGTAAGACCATTAGGAGAGCCCTATGTGATTTAGGAGCAGGCATTAACCGCCATGCCTTTATCTGTCTTTACTACCCTAGGAATAGGTGAAGCAAGACCTACCACTATATCCATTCAGTTAGCTGACAAGTCCATAGTTTGGCCTAAAGGCAAGATTGAGGATGTTTTGGTACAAGTGGATAAATTTATTTTTCCTGCAGATTTTATCATTTTAGATTGTGAAGTAGATCAAGAAGTCCCAATCATTTTAGGAAGACCTTTTCTAGCAACAGGAAGAACACTGATAGATGTCCAGAAAGGTGAGTTGACCATGAGAGTCCATGACCAAAGGGTAACTTTTAATGTCTTAGATTCTCTTAAATACCCTGATGAAAGAGAAGAGTGTTCCACTTTGAGTGAGATAGAAACCTGGTGTGAGGAAAAGACTTTAGGAGAAATCTTGTGGGATGCAGACACTGATGATGAGACAGAAGATGACAGTGAGGAAGTACCCTTAGTAACTGCTGCATTTGAAGTTTTAGAGAATGAGGATAGGAAAACTCTGGTCCCATCCTTAGAAGTTGCACCAGACCTAGAGCTAAAACAACTTCCATCCAATTTAAAATATGCCTTTTTGGGAGATTCAGGAAAATTGCCTGTCATTATTTCATCTTCCTTAGAGGCAGGTCAGGAAGAAAAATTAGTTCAGATGCTTAAACTGCATACCAAGGCCATTGGATGGACCATTGCTGATTTGAAGGGCATAAGCCCTTCAATTTGTCAACATAAGATCATTTAGAAGATAAAAATTTCAACTCTGTTGAGCCTCAAAGGAGACTCAATCCAGTAATGAAAGATGTTGTCAGAAAGGAAATTCTGAAATGGTTAGATGCTGGCATCATTTATCCTATTGCCAGTAGCACATGTGTCAGTCCTGTGCAATGTGTACCTAAGAAGGGTGGGGTAACTGTAATCACAAATGATAAAAATGAACTCATACCCACCAGGACAGTCACAGGTTGGAGAATCTGTATGGATTATAGAAGACTCAACAAGGCCACTCAGAAGGACCACTTTCCTTTACCTTTCATTGACCAAATGTTAGATAGGTTAGCTGGAAAGGAATTTTATTGCTTTTTAGATGGTTACTCTGGTTACAATCAAATTGCCATAGCACCTGATGACCAGGAAAAGACCACTTTTACTTGTCCTTATGGGACCTTTGCTTTTAGAAGAATGCCTTTTGGATTATGCAATGCACTTGCCACTTTCCAGAGATGTATGATATCTATTTTTTCTGACATGTTAGAAAACTCCATGGAAGTTTTTATGGATGATTTTTCTGTATATGGGACATCATATGATGATTGTTTGCAAAACCTGGAAAAGATTCTTAAAAGATGTGAAGAAACTGATTTGGTTTTAAACTGGGAAAAATGCCATTTTATGGTTAAAGAGAGCATTGTGTTAGGACATCTCATATCCAAAAGAGGCATAGAGGTAGATAAAGCAAAGTTGGAGGTAATTGAAAAACTACCAGAACCAACTACAGTCAAAGGAATCAGAAGTTTCCTTGGACATGCAGGTTTTTATAGAAGGTTTATAAAAGATTTTACCAAAATTTCAAAACCTCTTTGTTTATTACTGCAACAGGACCATGCATTTGATTTTAATGAAGAATGTAGAATTGCTTTTAACATTTTGAAAAAGGCATTGGTCACAGCCCCTGTAGTAGTCACACCTGACTCGTCAAAACCTTTTGAGGTTATGTGTGATGCTAGTGATTGGGCAGTTGGAACAGTATTGGGACAAAGAAAAGAAAAGATTTTTCATTCTATTTATTATGCCAGTAAAACTCTCAATAATGCTCAAATTAATTACACCACCACAGAGAAAGAATTATTGGCTGTGGTTTTTGCTTTTGAAAAATTCAGATCATACTTGATGGGAACTAAAGTTATAATTCACACTGACCATGCTGCCATTAAGTACCTTATTTCTAAAAAAGATGCAAAACCAAGGCTAATAAGGTGGATCTTGCTGTTACAAGAATTTGATTTGGAGATTATTGACAGAAAAGGCATTAATAATCAAGTTGCTGATCATTTGTCCAGGTTAGAAAAGCAGGACAATCCAGAACCTGGTACTGATATCTGTGAAACATTTCCAGATGAAAAGATTTTTGCTATAAAACAATTGTCGGTACCATGGTTTGCAGATATTGTCAATTATTTAGCTTGTGGGATTATTCCTAAGGAGCTAAATAAACATGCACGAAGAAAATTAATTTTTGATTCAAAGAAATATTTATGGGATGACCCATTTTTGTTTAAAATTTGTGCAGATCAGATGATTAGGAGATGTGTCCCTAAAGAGGAAACCACTCAAATAATCCATCATTGTCATTCTGGACCATGTGGAGGTCATTTCAGTGGAAGTAGGACGACTGCTAAAATTTTACAGTCGGGATTTTTCTGGCCTACCTTACATCAAGACTCTTACAGTTTTGCAAAAAGTTGTAATGAATGCCAGAGAAGTGGGAATATTTCCCACAGAAATGAAATGCCTTTAAACGGAATTCTAGAAATAGAGTTATTTGACGTTTGGGCCTTTGGGGTATTGATTTCATGGGACCATTTCCCATCTCAAATAACTGCTCTTATATTTTGATAGTTGTAGACTACGTGTCTAAATGGGTGGAAGCCATGGCTTGTCACTCCAATGACGCAAAAACAGTAATTAAATTTTTGCAGAAACAAATTTTTTCAAGATTTGGTACCCCGCGTGCCCTGATCAGTGATGAGGGTACCCATTTTATAAATAAAATGTTGGAAGACGTCTTGGAAAAATATGACATTAGGCACAGGGTAGCTACCGCTTATCACCCACAGACCAATGGGTTGGCCGAGCTCTCTAATAGAGAGATTAAAGGAATCCTTTCTAAAGTGGTCAAACCACACAGAAAGGATTGGGCATCCAAATTGGATGATGCCCTATGGGCTTATAGGACTGCCTATAAGACTCCTATAGGGATGTCCCCGTACAAATTAGTCTACGGAAAAACCTGTCATCTACCTTTAGAATTAGAACACGAGGCTTACTGGGCCATCAAAGAATTAAATATGAGTCCTGACGAAGCTGGCAAGAAAAGATTTTTACAAATTTGTGACCTGGAGGAACTTAGGAATAACTCTTATGAAAATGCCAAACTTTATAAAGATAAAACAAAAAAATGGCACAATAAAAGAATTATTCCTAAAGATCTTGTAGAAGGTCAGCAGATACTCCTATTTAATTCCAGATTAAAATTATTTCCGGGAAAATTAAGTTCCCGATGGACTGGGCCATTCACAATAGCAAAGGTCCACACCTACGGAGCTATTGAATTAATCGACCCTGAGAAAGGCACAACCTTCAAGGTAAACGGTCAGCGGGTAAAACCTTTTTACACATCGTCAACAACAGCAGAAACGGCTGCAAACGGTTAATATTCAATTTCAAATTTTTACCAAGTTTTAAAATAATGCATGACGAATTTTTACATACCCTAATTTTTTTTTTACGAAAATTTTTCTTTTCCTCAAACTATATTAATTTTCGACCAAATTTCCATTTCTACCCAAAATTCGGCCCATTTGTAACATTGTTTACAAATTTCTCAAGCCCAAAAACCAAATCTTTGGCCCACATTCAAAAATCTGATTTTAAAAGAAAATAAATGCTGGTTTGAAAATAAATAAATAGATACACAAGTTTTATTTAAATAAAAAAATCAGTTAAATCAGTGCATTAATTGCACTGATAAGAAATTGTGGAGGCGCCGTTTTTTTCATGCAGGTATACCAGCAGTCAATTTCTTTCTCAATCTCCATCACTCTCTCCCTGTCTCTCGTCTCTATCGCGTCTCTCTCTTTCGTCACCGATCAAGAACGCAGAGCGCCGCCGGCGACTGCAACCCCCACCGACCGTCCTCGTACCTCCGACGACAGCAGGTATGACATCGTACTTCTTCTGACCTCTGCTCTGCGCTGACACCAGACCTGCCATCACCACCATCGACTTAGGTCGACAAAACCCGCTGAGCGCCCGTCACCGATCAGTCACCGGCCAACCTCGTACCACCGGCGATTAGACGTGGTGCGTACTCCACCTGCCACCACCATCAACCACGTGCGACTACCGCCACCCTCAATCTCACTCACAAAAACCCTAATTGCCCTTTCCCCTCTTTTTGTTCTCTTCGAAGATGAAAACCCCACCCCGACACCAACCACCTATAAAAGAGGGTGATCGGTTGAGCTTTTTAGGCAACGCAATGACGAACTCCAAAACAGCCGCCCGGAGGAAGCGGAGCAACCGCCGGCGTACAAGATCGATGAACCAAACCCTCATTACCCCCTCTGCCGCCGATCACTCGATCTCCGATCAAGCATCACAGACTTATCCCCAACATCGGGGCTGATTCGATTCATGCTCTCGCCGACGCCGCGGCGATGGTGAACGCGACCACCACGGTTTCCAAAGGTAAAGGTAAACTCACGGCTATGGAGGTTGATGACCCAACACCACCGCCAAGACCAACTTTTGACTTGAACCACACTCCCGGTGACCCTACGGGTACGTCCCACGACCACCCCCTAACCCTCGAAACACTTATCGAAAACGCGAACCGGACCTTAGCCGTAAGTCTTGCAAAATCCCAACTTGTGCCACCACCATTAGCATTAGGTCAGCTACAAGGTACCCCCGGACACCCGTTTTCTGTTATGCACCCTTACCAACCGACTCAACCTAATATGATGATGCTTAACACACTCGGTGTTCCTGTCCCATATGTGCCACCACAGGCAGCTTTTGATAGACCCAATCCATACTATGTACCACATCCCGCGGTCTCCATGGCACCACCATCGCTTGTCTCAGTTGCCCGTGCTACGGTTGTCCCAATAACAACCACACCTCGACTGAACCCCTACCACCGGTTAGGAACGTATATAGTTGTCGTACCACCAATGTAAGAGCCACTACCCCACCAGCCCCTAACCCTATCTCCTGGGCGCCACCTTCAGTGCCCCGATCCAGTCGAGATAATCATTCATCTCGAAACACTCAAGGGGAGGTACAACTCTTAACTCTTTTAAGTAATGAAATTGCGAGTTTATGTTTTAATGTTTATCACAGTAAAATGGCACACTCACCAAAAGGATTCCTTGAGGAAACAGTTTCTCAAGTTTCTAAAATTAGAAAGGTGATCACTACACACGAATGGGATGTTTTATGTGCCGTACCCGACCCATACAACTTGAGTTGGGTACGTGAATTCTATACAGAGGCTTCTATAAGGGATTCTCATCAAATCCCTGTCCGGGAATACTTGTAAACTATTCCCCAGCCTCTATCCACGCACTTTTAGGCACACGTCCTCACATAAACTCTAAGCTAGATGCTTTGAGCAAACATTTGAGCAACGAGGACCTAGATGATATATTGGCTACCCTTACCACTCCTGGATCAGATTGGTACTTTGAGGGTCATGTCAGGCATATCCGAATAAAAAGTCTCACTGCCGAAGCCAATGTATGGGCTCAATTTGTCAAGCACACTTTGTTTCCCACGAGCCACAAATCAAAACTAAGTATTAATAGAGTCCTAATCCTATATTGTATCCTTAAAGGATATCCGTTTGATATAGGTGCACTCATATCCACTAATATTAAAACAAGTTGTACAAGAGTCAATTGCCGACTCTTTTATCCTACCATTATCCATGGATTGATGGCCAAGGCCAACGTTTGGATTTTTTCCGCGGACATCTTTCCAAATGACAAAATGGTAATGGGTAGGAAGGTTTTGGGTAGATTACTACGCTCTTATCCATACAAGACCGGTAACATCTCACCGAAGTGTGAGCCGTTGCCCACTTCTTGTATAACTGTCCGTAAGGACCCTGCTCCAAATGAGCAATGTTTGTCTAACCCCCATTTTAAGATGCAAGATATCAGGGAGCTCTTCCGGATGCATCAGAACCACCAGCAACAGTTAAGCTGGATAACCCGTGTCCTGTTTGAGTTTAGAGCTTACGATGTTCACCGAGATCGAGTGTGGAGAGACACGGTCCGTGTCCTGAATAGGGATCTCCTATACGGCCTACCCTCGTACCCGACTCTGCCACCACTGGAGCCTATGCTCCACCCCCTACTCACCGCTAGTAGGCCGTGGTTTGATATCTTTCTCTCCTTTCTCTCACTAAATTTTATAATTCCATATGATACCGTTTTCACTACATAGTTTGATTAGATTGTTTTAGCTTTTCATACATATTTGCAACTAAAGTTTAGGGACATCATCTTATGTTTACCAAATGAGCATACGACTGTCCAAATTGTTATGATACGGACAGCCGTGCCCCTTTGCTTATATGTACGTCCGTAAGCCCAATTTAGAAAATCCACAGTTTTTACTTACGTGATGCATGTGTTTATTTCATGTTAATACGTCCGTAATCCACACCTTGTGCATCCCACGGGTTTCCTTATTATTATTTTTCTTTTTTGAGGTTCGCACCATGCCACGGCCTTTTCAGCTTATTCATTAAGCCACTAGTGGCTGATTGGAGTTAGCTAAGTAAACAGCCCCATGGCTGTTAGCTGTTGGATAAGAAACACGGCCGTAGGGCTATTGTTTGGCCCACGGCTTGAACACACACCTCACAGGTGCATGCATGGAAGCCCACGTATCACTTGGCTTATTCAATAAGATGTCCGTGACTAATCGGTTTTTGCAAATCAAACAGTCCCTGGGCTGTTGATTCTTGGTAATACCACCTCATGAAACGAAGGTTGTTATGGTTTAATACATACTATTAACAAAAAAACAACTAGGGGTGACCATGAGACTAATCATGTACCGAAAATTCTCAATACCGATACCAAATACCAATTATAGAAGAAAATGAAACCGATTACCGTACCGAAATACATGAATCGGTGCGGAATCAGTAGTTCAGTACGGTATCGAAATTTGGGGCTTGTTTCTCACCCGTCCCCCCTAGTAATAAAAGATATATTGGTTTTTGGGTTTTTACCTTGTAAGATAGAGGTAAGGTCTATAAGAGTTTTGTCTTTATAAATTCTAACACTACTTGATGTGAATTTTATTTATTAGGTTAGTTTTGTATGGTTTGGTTATGTAATAATAGCATATTCAAATGTTATCTTCTTTATTTGTTTTACTAGTTGTATACTTACGTAAAAAAAATGTCGTATCTTATTGTAAATCGCTCATACAAAATTAATACAAATCATTATTAAAAGATATTTTCTAATTTAAATAAGTTTTTCACCAACTCTTGGGGTCAAGTCGTTTGTTCAAACGTCAAAAGTCAATTCCTTGGTTTCAATAGGCAACCCCTTTAAAGTAAAGATCCACAAAATTATAAATTAAATCAAGATAGAATCGGATCAAAATTTCTATATTGGGATTAGTTTCTAATTCATTTCTAATTGAAACCGACATCGTATTAAATTTATATTTGTTAGTAAAAAAATGTTGAAATTTGTATTTGATTAAACCAAACTGAAATTGAATTAATTTGGGGTCTAATTTTCTTTTTTATTTAATTTGTAAAATATTAGTATTAACACCTTACATTCCCAAATTTATAGGTTTACCGTTTAGAGAATGGAATTGGAATCCTTTACATCTAAACTTTTCTTCATTTGAGGGAATTTAGATTTCTTCCAACCACCGGACCCCTCCTTCACCCCCACTGGGTGTTAATCGGGTCAACCTGATCGATTTTCGGGTTTTCAAAAAATAAACTTCATCTGAAACTCGAACCCATTAAGATTCTGGTTGAGGTCAATTGGATTTCGGGCTATAGGACGGTTTACAACTGAACTCATATAACCCAACCGACCACATTCAAGGTCGGGTTAATCAGGTATGGTTATTCGGGTTTGGAGTGGATTGTTCGTGTTACCCGATAAACGTTTACCGGGTTTAAAATGTTTACCAACAATCCATTTTCATTGCCAAGGATGTTACCCAGCAAGGTAGTCTGAATCTTTTGTTGGTACTTGATAAGCATTTATCCAATAAGAATTTGATACCTAAATTACACTTTTAGTCCATGTAGTTACCACCTACTATCAACTTTTATCCTATAGTTCTAGTTAACGTGGTTGTCATTTTATTTTAAATATGATCTCTTATACTAACTTTTGTTATTTTAAAATATTTTGAAGATTATTTAAATAGGATCAATCAGAGGTCTCAATCAGAGGTCTGCAAATTAACAAGATAACACTAAAGGAATATCCCCACTTACATCATATAAGCCTAAGGTGGCAAACCCTATATAGGGACAACCTTGGCAAACTTATTATTGATAACTAAATTACCTTAGGAATTGAAGGAAGAAAGTAGAGAAGCCAAATTCATCACTGGGGTCACCCTTTATTTTTGTTTCTTGTTTCCTTTTAAAGTATCAGAGGTAGTTCAGTTTGTCTCCTGATTTGTTCGACGACCGAAAAAATATGAAACGGTGGGGAGTACGGCGGAGGAGATCTCAGGCGATGGGAACTTTTGTTCTTTGATGATCACTCTCCATGGTCTTTTTCCAGAAAATTTACTTTTACAGCATGGTATATTTGCAGTTTAACGTGTTAACGGGTTAAAATAACCAAGGTTCTAAATGAAGGGATTATGTGCAAGACAGTAACTAGGTTTACCGTGTTCAATGTTATAATACACTAGTGGGTCACACTGCTATACACCCGATTAGAGATCAATTGGATTTACATGTTGTGTGGAATTAATTAATTAGTATAATTAATTAATTAATTGAGAGAGAAAATAAATAATAGATAGTTTATTTATTATTGGATAAATATTAATAGTTAATTAATATTTATATATGGTAAGTTTTAATTAAAGCCTATCGGGCTTAATAATTAAACGAGCTTTTGTATTGGGTATTTACCATATTTAATCCTATAAATATATGGTAAACCTAATGGTTTAATCATTCGATCTCATTAGAAACTTAGAGGAAAAGAAAAGCCAAAAACCCTCTCTCTCTCTCTCTATCTCCAAATTCGACATACACACATACTCAAACCAGATTGGTTTTGAGTATCCGGGTAATCCTCAGGCGGTCTAGCAGCTGTTCTCGTGGTGGTGCAGTAGCAGTGTACTCCCCGTTAGCATTCCAGAAAATCGGCTGAAAAGAAACCTAAAGGTATTGTTTCAAACCCTCTCATAATTGTATCTAAACTTGTCTAGGTTGGATCTCATGGTTTGGGAATTCAGTTTTATTCCGCTGTGCATATATGTTTTATTGCCTGTAATTCCCAACAGTGGTATCAGAGCCACTTCCTAAACGTTTAGATCTAGTTTGTTGTTTAAACTGTTATTGAGGTTTGTTTAAAAATTCTTGATTTTATCAGTTTTAGTTTAAAAATCAGATTTTTATCAAAAGCACCAAACCGCGATCATCGAAAGTGGAATCACGGCTATTTTCCGATCGAGACCACCGAGCCAAAACCGATCGCCGGCCACCATGGTGGCTGCGGCGTCGATTCGACTGTTCGTCGCGCCCCACGGTGGCGTCGGCAGTGATGATCGAGAGCAGCGGCGGTTGCGGTGGCTTTGGCCATCGTGGCCGTCGTGAGGCTAACGGCGATGGTGGCGGCATCGTCCCGCTACTGTCATCATTCGGCTGTTGCCGTTGCCGCCGAATGAACCGCGAACCACCAAGCCAAATCGTCGGCTGCCTTGCGGCCTAGCCGGGCGGCGGCGGTGGTCATTTTTGTTATCACCAAGACTGTCGACGATGGTGGTGGCGTTAATCGCTGCCGCTGTTGTCGATTAGAGGTGGCAGTGGTGCGGTTGTTATCCCCACCAAGCCGCCGGCTGCCTTGCGGCCATGCCGGGCGGCGGCGGTGGACGATTGTTGTTGAAAACCGCCGACGGCGGTGGTAGCGTTTGGTTGCTGCTGCTGTCGGTGGGGGGTGGCGGCGGCTGTTGCCGTCGTCGCCGAACGCACCACAAACCACAGGGCCGACCGTCGGCTGCCTTGCGGCCGCGCCCGGCGGCGGCTGTGGTTGTTTTTGTTTGTTATCGATCGGCCTAACGGCGGCGGCGGTGGTGACCTTGGTTGCCACTGTTGTCGCCGGTGGTAGTTTTGAGTAGATCGCCGACGATCGGCGGCGACGGTGGCCCCGGCTCCGTTGTCGTCAGTTACCGGTAGTGACGATGGCGACCGCTCGTTACTATTGTTACTATCGGTGGTGGTATTGGATAACGTTTCGTGTTGATAGGGTTAAATCTTAGCCAGATAGGCTAAGTCCCGGATAAAATTAATTTTGATAATTATCGTATATAATTAAAATTAATTTTAAGTAATTATAAAACCAGTTGAGTTTTGTAATTCTGTTAAATCCTAATTTATCGTAATTGCTATGTTTCCAGTTTAATTTTATTTAAACTGTATGTTGCGGTTGTCATAGCTAAGCCCCAGACCCGTGGTTGTGTTTTAATTTATTATTGTACTCTGTTTTGGTAAGGGAGGCCTGCGAGCCATTTACAACCTTTTTAATTGTAATTTTATTTTATATAATTTTAATTACACCGAAGACGGAGAAAACCTTAAAGACGGTGCTTGGAGTCACAACCAAGGATGTCGGAGCCACTGGGAGCGTTCTTCCTTCATGCCTTGTGTGTTGTTTGTCACTTAGGTTTGAGACCGTCAGTTTTAGTGTTGGCTCACTTAACTGACATTAGTTTAGGGGCAAAAGCTATTACACAGTGTTTTATGTTTTACATAATTGCGTGGTTTGATATAATTGCATGGTTGTGATAAAACGTAGTTTTTTAAATTCTAATGAGTAGTTTTATAAAACCTAGAGGTTCGATTACAGAGTGTTTTTCGAATCAGTTTTGAAAGAAGGTTTTTGGAAAACAAAACTGGCTAAAAATCCTTAGGTTTAAAAATTTTAGATCACGCGAGTGCGACCCACTTAGGGACCCTTTTGGCGTAATGTACGTAGGGTGTTGGAAGAGAACAAGCCTTGGACACCCGCGTTCAAACCCCAAGTTGAAAGGGGTGTGATAATCACACCCAATCCCGAGTGGTTCGATCTATTTTGGTTTTTGTAACAATTTACCGTGTCGTATCGGGCCAAAGCGCACTAGAGGGACTAAATATGCACGAATGTAATATTTGATGTCCCGACGATCTAGAAGTCATATTTTCGTTTTAAAGTACGATTGGTATAAGTGGTTACCTACCTGAAATAACGTGGGTCGGTTTGTGTGATCAAGCCGCTTACCGACACATGTGAAATATGGATTCTAGTCTAATAAACTTATTTTTCTAAGGGTAATAATTTTATTAGAGGTTTTTATAATCAAATAACTAAATCGGAATTTATTCTTTATGTAGATGTCTTATACTATCGTCCCGTTTTATTCACCTGAGGAATCACTTCGCCTAATTATGGGCAAGTGGAAGCTTACGGGCCAGAACTTTCCAGTTTGGAGGTTGCACCTTGAAAATATCTTGCGGGCCCAGGGTAAGCTTTATGTGATCGATAAACCACTGTCACGACCTAAGAGCAATGCCCCTGAAAAGGAATTTGCTGAGTATTTCAAGTTTATGGCCGATGAATCTGATGTGATGTCTATTCTGTCTTTCTCTGCTTCGCCCGAGTTCACGGTTGATCTCAGAGTTGAGTTTTGCCATGAGGTCGTGAAAAGTATAAAGGACCAGGTCATCTTCCATAGAAACAGTGGGAAATATTTGATCATGAAAGAAATCTTTTCATTGAAGCTGAAGAGAGGCCAATCAGTTAAAGATCATCTCCTAGAGATAAGGAGGCTCTTTAAGTGTTTGTCACGACTTGGATACAAGATGACTCAGGAAGAGCTCGTGTATCTGATGTGGTTCTCTCTCCAGAAAGAGATTCGTGTCACAACTAGTGATTACATTGGAGAACCCAAGATGGACGTGGAAAATTTACATGAGGATATTTTGGACAGTTGGAGCCGAAAGAAGCAAATGCTGAACTCATGGACACTGATTGGATTGATGAGCTGGGAGATCTAAGTTGCCCAGAATGCGGTAGCCAAGATATCTGTGTCCACTCATTCAACGCTGGCCAGATGGACATCGGTCTACCCGATGCGCCACGTATCTTTATGATAGATTGTTTGATCACTTCTTATGAATCATGGGTACTTGATACAGGAAGTGGTAACCACATTTGTAATCATTTACAGGGATTCAATAGAAGGGAGACTTTGAGGAAGGATCGTTCGAACCTACGAGTCGATGAAGGCACGATGCTTGTAGCTGAAGCCGTAGGATCTTACAGTCTTAGTTTACCCCCGGGTCTAGTTTTGGAACTCGAAACTTGTTACTACGTTCCTAAGATGATAAAAAATATTCTTTGTTTTGATTTGTTGGTAGACCAAGGTTTTTATTATAAATATGATTATAAAATAATTTCTTGCTTTAAAAATGACATGTTTTATTTCAAAGCAACCCCTTCGAATGGTCTATACATATTAAATCTCCAAGAAAGTAATAACAAAATTTATCATATAAGTAAACGATCCAAAGATATCGAGGATCAAACTTACCTCTGGCATTATCAGCTTGGACATATAAACAAGAACCGCATAGAATTACTCCAGAAAGGAGGACTTCTAGGTACTTTTGACTTTAAGCCATTTAGTAATTGCGAATCTTGTTTGTCGGGCAAAATGACAAAGCATCCTTTCAATAAAGATAATGAAAGGGCCAATGACTTGTTAGAGATCATACACACAGATGTGTGTGGACCTTTTAGTCATGAGGCAAGAGGAGGATACCGGTACTTCATTACCTTTATTGACGACTTCAGTAGGTATGGATATGTCTACCTAATACGACATAAGTCTGAAACTTTCGAGAAATTCAAAGAGTGTTAGAATGAAGTACAGAATCAACTTGACAAGAAAATCAAGTTCTTGAGGTCATACCGTGGTGGGGAATATCTTAGCCAGGAATTTGACAGTCATTTGAGAGAATGTGGGATTGTTTCACAACTCACACCTCCGTATACACCACAGATGAATGGTGTGTCAGAAAGGAGGAATCGTACCTTGCTTGACATGGTACGATCAATGATGTGTCGTTCCACGTTACCAGTATCATTCTGGGGACACGCGCTCGAAACAGCAGCAAACATACTGAACAAAGTGCCAACTAAATCGGTAGAAAAGACTCCGTTTGAACTATGGACAGGCAAGAAGCCTAAGTTGTCTTTTCTGAAGATTTGGGGTTGTGAGGTGTACGTCAAGCGTACAACCTCGGAGAAACTCAAACCCAAATCAGATAAGTGTATCTTCGTAGGCTATCCCAAGAACTCACTGGGATACTACTTCTACAATCCTAGCGAGAACAAAATATTTGTGGCTCGCAATGGAGAATTTCTAGAGAAGAAGTTTCTCAATCAAGAGAATACCAGGAATGATGTAGACCTACAGATTGTAGAAGAAGATACTCTTGTACCGATTGTTAAGCCAGTCACTCAACAAGATAGTGTTGAGACTCAACCGGAAACGGCTGAGGAAGTGCAAACGCAGGACCTCGCAGATCCACTAGGATAAGGCAAGAACCAGATAGGTATCTTGGTTTTCTAGTTTCTCAGGACGGTGGAGACTTGAATGAACCTACATTCTATGGAGAAACTGTATCAGGCAGTGAGTCTGAACAATGGCAGGAAGCCATGATGGCAGAGATGCAGTCAATGTACGACAACCAAGTTTGGGAGTTGACAGATTTACCCCAATACTGTAGGGCTGTTGGACATAAATGGGTTTTCAAGAAGAAAACTGACATGGATGGAAATGTGCACACTTTTAAGGCTAGACTGGTCGCGAAAGGTTTCACGCAAACTCATGGTATCGACTATGATGAAACCTTCTCGCCAGTAGCGAAGTTAAAGTCCATTAGGATTCTGATGGCCATCTCAGCGTATTTTAACTATTAGATCTGGCAGATGGATGTAAAGACAGCCTTCCTAAACGGGAAGTTAACAGAGGATGTCTATATGCAACAACCGGAAGGTTTTGTAGATCCTAAGAATCCTAATAAAGTGTGCAAATTGCTAAAATCCATATATGGATTAAAGCAGGCATCCAGAAGCTGGAACTTACACTTTGATGAGTGAATCAAAGAGTTTGGTTTTACCAAAAGTAAGTTTGAGCCATGTGTTTACACTAAGTTCAGTGGGAGCATAGTAACCTTCTTGGTCTTATATGTAGATGATATTCTACTATTTGGAAATGACGTACCAACTTTACAGAGTGTTAAAGATTGGTTAAGCAGATGTTTCCAAATAAAAGACCTTGGAGAAGCCGCATATATACTTGGTATAAAGATCTACAGAAATAGATCTAGGCGGCTTATCGGACTTAGTCAAAGTACATACATTGATAAAGTCCTGAAGCGATTCAGGATGGATGAGTCCAAGAAAGGATTTATCCCGATGCAGCATGGTATAGTGCTAAGTAAAGCACAATGTCCCGAATCTAGTCAAGATAAGTACAGAATGAAATCGATACCGTATGCGTCGGCAATTGGATCGATTATGTATGCCATGTTATGTACCAGGCCCGATGTTGCTTACTCAGTAAGTGTTACGAGCAGATACTAGCAAAACCCAGGTGAAGCCCATTGGGTGGCTGTCAAGAACATTCTAAAGTACCTGAGGTGTACTAAAGAAATGTTCTTGGTCTTTGGAGGTTCTAAGGATGAGATTAGTGTCACCGGTTATACAGACGCTAGTTTTCAGATCGACAGAGATAATTTTAGATCACAGTCAGGGTATGTTTTTACCCTAAACGGAGGCGCGATCTCGTGGAAGAGGTCGAAGCAAGATACGATAGCAGACTCTACTACAGAAGCGGAGTACATTTCAGCTTCAGACGCAACAAAGGAAGCGGTCTGGCTCAGGAACTTCATCACGGATCAAAGAGTCGTAGCCAGTATCTCTAGACCCGTGGATATCTACTGTGATAACTCTGGGCTGTGGCGCAAGCTAAAGAACCCAGAGAACATCACAAGTCGAGACATGTACTCAGGAAGTTTCACCTCATCCGATATATCATTGGAAGACGGGACGTAAGAATATGCAAAATTCTTACGGACGAGAATGTAGCAGATCCGCTTACAAAGCCACTAGCTAGAGTAAAGCATGAGTCTCATGCTAATTCCATTGGGATGCAGTACCTGGATACTAGTAGCTAGTTTTAGTTTTTGATTATTATTGTGAATTAATTTTTGAGACTATATATCGTGTAAGTTTTATTATTTCACTGTGTGCTAGAAATAAGGAGGATTTATATTCATGATTGTCTCAAAATTAACCAGTTTTAGCATATTTAATTTATCCATGATTTTATATACAAGTTTTGTAATAAAAATCAAAAAGGTTCCGTAGCTACTTGTTAAGGTGGGAACCTTAGCAGGGTTATGACGCTATTATGAATTTTTGATGAATAAAAGCACAAGTGATGTGACCAAACATTCATAGATACTCATCAGAGTGTTTGGGTATTGGAAGTGACCAGTTTCAAGTCTGCTCCATGGAGCCTATGTCATGAGCATTGACTTGATGATAGGTTGTCCTTAGACCTGAGATATTTGGTCTAGGAATGTGAGGACTGTTGTACTCTTAGCACGTTCTAACGCTACGCCGTAACAGGGGGGCTATACGGGGCGTGACTAGATGCAGCGGAAGCCATATGACCAGATACAGATAGTCAATAAGGGATTTACACCTCTGTAAAAGGAGATATTTCCGGGCCCCTTGGTGATTGAGATTGGTAGAAATGCGTGGCCACGCTCGGATAGAATAACAGTTGTTATTTGGAAAGTTCCACTACTGCAGACAATCGAGATCAGAGTCAAGAAAACTTGAGTTTAAGATTGAAGTCCTCCGCTCCATGTCTAAAACTCACTTTAGAAATATCGCATGTAAAAGGAATGAATATGTGTACAATTCTAGCGAGAATTGTATCTCTGGATATAAGAGATCTTATAACCTGGTTAACCTAAGTGTCTGGCTAGGGACCTCCTTAGGCTAATGGTAACAGTTGAGTTACTCGTCTGGCATAAGTGGGAGTCTGAAGGGATTATGTGCAAGACAGTAACTAGGTTTACCGTGTCCAATGTTATAATACACTAGTGGGTTACACTGCTACACACCCGATTAGAGATCAATTGGATTTACAAGTTGTGTGGAATTAATTAATTAGTATAATTAATTAATTGAGAGAGAAAATAAATAATAGATAGTTTATTTATTATTGGATAAATATTAATAGTTAATTAATATTTATATATGACAAGGTTTAATTAAAGCCTATCGGGCTTAATAATTAAACGGGCTTTTGTATTGGGTAATTACCATATTTAATCCTATAAATATATGGTAAACCTAATGGTTTAATCATTCGATCTTATTAGAAACTTAGAGAAAAAGAAAAGCCAAAACCCCCCCCCTCTCTCTCCAAATTCGACACACACATACTCAAACCAGATTGGTTTTGAGTATCCGGGTAATCCTCAGGCGGTCTAGCAGTTGCTCTCGTGGTGGTGCAGTAGCAGTGTACTCCCCGTTAGCATTCCAGAAAATCGTCTGAAAAGAAACCTAAAGGTATTGTTTCAAACCCTCTCATAATTGTATCTAAACTTGTTTAAGTTGGATCTCATGGTTTGGGAATTCAGTTTTATTCCGCTGTGCATATATGTTTTATTGCGTGTAATTCTCAACACTAAATAGCGTAAGGCGTAGCGGCTAGGCCGAGCCTTAAGCATTGGAAGCCATGGCGGGTCATGGCATGGCGACAAATCTCTATATCATATATAAGTATAATACTATAGAGGGACAATCAAATACACACCAATTAATTCATACACACTTACACACCAATCATAGCCCTTGAAAATCAATAGAATTTTTGTATTTTCAAATTCCTTCCAAATTATGCAACTAATTAAAAGCTAATTTCTAAACTTAACATTTTACACCCTAATATTATGCACCGTTAGATTTGATTTTCAAGGGTTGTGATTGGTGTGTAAGTGTGTACGAATTAATTGGTGTGTATTTGATTTTTCCTCTAATACTATATACATTAATATATGTTTTTCTACTATTACTCAATGAATCAATGATAATTAACAATTTAAATGAAGTTATATATTAAAAATTGACAATAAGACATTAAAAAGATAAATTAATATCAAAATATTGCGTTACAAAACGTGGCATGATACACGAGCCTTAAGCCACGACTCGCCATGGCGGCTGTTGCAGCGAGCTTTTTCGAACAATGAAAATAACACATATTTTTTTTACCAAAGCTTTATCCATTAATTGTATATCAGAGTTCTATTAAAAGTATTTGAATTTGTTCAAGATGATAATAAAAGGTAATAATTAATATTTGAATTTGTTTATGATGATAATAAAAGGTAATAAGTTGATAAGTTGGTTTTATAATGTACTTAATATTTTTTATACTTGTAAAATGATTAAAAGATGATAAGTTGTTTCAAAAACTTTTTATTCTATCAAAAAATTATAAACAATTCTTCTTTGTTCTATTTAAACACCGAAAAATTTGTACTACGGATATTATATTAGAATAAGTTAATAAGCAATACTAAACACATGTCTTATTTCAATAAGCATTTAGGAAAGAACTATATGTAGAAAATCAAGTGTTTTCGAACCTTTTCCTTTCAAATTAAAAAAACACATTGGTTTTATTTATAAATAACTTCTAGCAAACAAAAACATTCTTAATCCATATAAAATAATCCACACAAAAAAATTATTCATATAAAATATAATAAAAGACCAACCAAACAATCTGTAACTAAGTTAACTAATTTTTTAGAACATTTCTTTTATTTAATATTTCTTATTGTATTTTTGTCTCTTTATTTGAACTAGATATATTTATAGAAAGATGGTCTTTGTTAAAAACGTGTGATGTATTGTTATTTGAACTTTCATGTTTGACATAACAATACAAGAATTTAAAATTATATTATCTTATGATGAAGGATATTCCACCTTATCCTTCCTGTAACCTTTTGTGATTGTCTATAGTTAAGTAATCTACATAAGAGTTGAAACTATATGTTTTATGATTGTCACACAAGATTCAGCACATGTAGTCATTTATTATATAATTGTGGTAGATCAATAAAACGTCATATTTTATACTTTGATGGCTCTTCTTATCTATTTATATGATCATACATCTTTTTCAAAATGGAGAAATAAAGGACTGTGGACAATTTTTTTTTTGGTCCAATAGATTCTTCAAAATGGAGAAAGTAGAAGAGATAGTGTAAGTTTCTATAAATTTGAAGATATCTCCAAAAGTGATTGTCATAAGTATTTATGTAATATCCAAAATGGATAATATGTTAGAGTTAAATGACATTTTTTTTAGAGATTTTAAACTTTGTTTCTCCATTTTCGAAAACTTTTGGAGGATCATTTGGTTATGCTCTAAGTTACCTAGTCAAGAAGTAAATGTTAGGGTTAATATTGTAAAGTTGTATTCAAGTTTAGTGATAGAGGTTGTAAGTGTGAAAATTGAGGGGAGCACAGTGTAAATACCCTCAAGGGGTATAAATAGGTTTAGATGAATTAGACTTTACGGTAAGACAACTTAATGAAAAATATACAGTTTGTACTTGTTGTTCTTGGGAAATAAATGATTGAATGAGATCTGATTGAGAAATTGATTGTTGATTTTAGAATGTTTGTAGATTGATTTTGTTGGGTTTAACTGTGATCCACGAATCCAACTGATTCGATGAACACTACAAGTGCGGAAGCGATTTATGGTTAAAACCCTAAAACCACGATCTTTCGTTCTAAATTATTTAATCGTTTAAAAGATAAGGCTTTTACCTGGATTGCTTGAGTAATAATCCACCGGTGATCAAGCTTACGAGTGTTCCTCTAGTAGAACTCAAAAACCCGGAGAAATAACCGAAAGCCGAACTGGTTTTGGGTGTGTGGCCGGCGGCGATCAAAAGGAGAGAGAGAGAGGAGGAGGAGGAAATCGTTTTGGGTGGAAAACTGATTTAACTGGGAACTAATTGAATGAATCAAATCATAAACCCCTAAGGCTTATTTATATAGTTTATCATATGATAGAATCCTCATCTGATTCAGTTTCCTTTATAATTATCTAATCTTTTCTTTTTCTTTAAGAAAGGATTTTCTAGATAATTACCTTAATTAATTAGATTTTTTATTATATTTTTATTTTACTAATAAATATATAATCATCTTAATTAATTTAACAATCCTCTAGCTTTGGGATTTCTGACTGAAATTACCCAATTGATTTATAATTGACTATTATAAATCCAAACTCTCCATTTCTGGGTTTTATTTATCTTACTCGATTTATAGGTTCTCACAGGTGTGACCCTCAAGTTTCTTGTAACACTGGATGTGTGATTACTGGTTTTGTCAACTTCTGCACATAATTCCTAACAGACTCCCACTTGTGCAAGTTGGCAATACCGACTTATTTACACAGACCTAAGGAGGCCCCTAGACAGGCACTTAGGCTAACCAAGTTACAAGAACTCTTATACCCAGATAGGTGATTTAAACATTTCCGTAAGGAAATAACATTTATGAAACAACTGTTCATAAATTGGGTATAACTTGGCTTTTCCCTTTGCAACACGATATTTCATCTTTGAGTATGAGCCTGGATAGAGTCAACTCTTAATACTCAAGATTCTGTTTCTCGACTATCCGACCTCTACTGATAGGTAAACAACAAAGAACTAATCAGTTCGTTTGGGCATGGCCATGCACTTCATCAGTCTATTCAGTCAGTCAAGGGGCCCAGAAATATCTCTCTTCAGAGAAGAGGTGCAAATCCCATCTTGCATATCTGCATTTAACACCACGGCTTCCGCTGAATCTAGTTACGCCCTTTATAGCCACCCTGTTACGGCATAGCGGTTGAACGCACTAAGTATCCAGCAGTCCTCATGACACCAGACCAGATACCTCAGGTAATGGGGACAACCACTGTGAGATTTACTTATGACAAAATCCAAGAAGTAATTCTCAACCGCGGATCACCTCCGATATTTGCTACTCTATCAAATATCTGTGCAACTTCTGGTCTACAATACTTGTAGCTGTTATTCAACCACTGATCATAACTACCCAGAAGTTCACAATGACTTTAATACCCTATTGGGTTCCCACCACAACAAGTTGTCACAGACAATTTTTGAATGAAAGACTGGGAACTAGTCTCATTCCTGAATTACAAAAACATGCAAAATTTTAAAAGAGAATTTAAGAGACTAATCTTTGTATAGTCCATATTACACCCTGTAATAATACTAAGATTAATAGCATCTCTTAATTACCTTTTACTGTGTCTATTCAACGTTTGTTAAATACTGATCTCAAATGAAGTATCACCTAACTTCTGTTTAAAACCTTTTGATTAATGTTTACCAGTTTAATCAAAGTGATAACCAAAAACGTTACAAGTCTAATGCCCACTGATATTTTATACTTGTTACGGCTAATTTTGTTTTGCTAACACTATAAAACAAATTTAGACTTCTTTTGCCATATTCCCTGTACTTGGAGATCTGGACAAACTCCGAGTTATCCTGAATATGTAAAAGCTATATTGCAACTTTTCTTGGCTGCTGTGTAGATGAACGATTTCTTCCTGAAATCGGATAAAATTTCCAATTACCTAACTGGCAAATTGCAGGAAATTTAATTTGGTCTTTTATAATACTTTATAGTTAAAAGATACTTTAGTACCCTTTTACTAAGTTTATTTCAACACACTTGATTATTGATTCCCTTTTTAAGCCAATCATGGCTTTATCTAGTTTCAAAGTTTTTAATTACTGATCCACCCTTTGGACTAAAGGAGCAGATTCTATATCTGGTGAATTTGTATCCTGTCTGGATTATAATTCCTAGATATACTGAATCAATAATCACATTTTCTATTCTATATCTCAAACTAGATAGAGAATAAACTGTGCTCCTACTAACCTATATGAAAACTGACTTCTACTCAAAATCTACTATTGACTTAGTCAAAACTTAGTCAATTCTATTATAAGTAATGGCCACTTTAGAATTTCATCATTTATAAAAACTAGATTTTTGCTCAAATCCTAATTCCAAAACTTGGAACTTTCTAGTTTCATAAATACTGATATTATCAACAACAACTGAGATAATATCCTAAATTCTATAAAACATATGAGTAATTTAATCTTTGTTTACTTTATATAATCTATTACTCATAATTTGTATTTACTCCAAAAACACATTCCTTGAACTTTTAGTACATAGTGTGGTTTTTGATAGTTTTCATATATGAGACTTTGTTAGTGTAAACATCAATATCTAGGATCTAAACTTGAATTAAGTCAAAACTTGACTTCATTCATAATAAGCACAACAAACATTTCAAGACAATAAATTTTTAAAATTTCAAAAACTTTAAAACCATTCAAAATATTCCCAAAATTAAATGTAACCATAAATGTAACCATAAAGAGTACATAACTGTTTTAAAATAAATTTAAAATAGATGTCTTGATAATTATCCTAAAGAGATTTGTGCTTCTGATCCTCTGCAATTCCTGGGCACTCACTTCTGACCACCTGCAATATTCATTTGCACTAGGTATCAGTATACTTGTACACCGAACAAGTAAAAAATGACAAACTAAGCAATCATAAATATCTGAGGTTTACTTACCTGTTTCATGACGCTTTGGGCAGTTTTGCCTCCAATGACCAATCTCATTGCATGTAAAGCAACGATTTTCGGTCTTTGCTTTGTTTGGCTTAACCTTCTTACCCTTGCCCTTGCCTTTGATGTTTTCACGAACCTTGGGTGCACTCTGAACGGCCTGAACTGGACCATTTCCTTTGTTGGTGCCTCCATGCCCATGTTTCTTCTTTACTCCTCCGTCCCTCACCATTAGTACGTCCTTGGTCTTGTTCTTGCCCCCCATATTCAACTCAGCAGTCTTAAGCATGGAGTGCAATTCGGTTATTGTCTTCTCCATGTTGTTCATGTTGTAGTTGATCACAAAAGGCTTGTAATCTTCTGACAGCGAGTTGAGTATAGTATCCGTTGCCAGCTGCAACGGAACTGGGTGCCCGAGCCTTTCCAAGTGATCCATGTGACGTTTCATCTTCATCACATGGTCACTTACTGAGGACCCTCTAATCATCTTGCACTCGTTAAATGCCTTTGTGGCATCATAACGTTCTGTGCGAGCTTGCGTTTGGAACATGTCCCTCAACTGGCGGATCACGTCGTAAGCATTTGTGTTCATGAGCCCTGTTTGAAGATCTGGGCTCATGGTTGCAAGCATAAGACAAGCAACGTCCAGTAAGTCATCTGAATGTTTCTTGTGAGCATTTCTGGCTGCTGCTGGAGCGTTAGCTGGAGGGGCCTCTCCTAAAGGCTCTTCTAGGACGTACCATTTCCTCTCATACCTGAGCACAATCATTAGATTGCGCTCCGAATCGAGGAAATTTGGACCGGTGAGTTTATCCTTCTCTAGGATGGAACGGAGAGAAATATTATTTGTGTTGGTAACAGTGTTAGCCATCTACACATAAAATAAAATTGGTTTTAACAACTTGTGAATAGACTAATTTCCAATAAAAATCAATAAACCCTTAAATGATTATTTTATTGGACTAGGATCCTTATTTCATACGCCCTGATGTGCGTAATGTTCTTGCTCCACCAGGTCTACGTATTTATTTCGGTAGGTATTCGTTTGATTGACACACCCCCTTGTTTGTTTTGAATTGATTAATTATTTGAACGAGCGGTGTCAAAAATGGGTGTGCATAAGAAATAAAGCAAGTAACCTTCGGTCCAAGTATAAACCTCCAATTACTGTCGTTTTCTTGAAAACAAGTAATAAAATGGTACAAGTACCAGATATCGTTCCCACAAGGAAGCGGTGAAAACAATCTTTCGAGATTCAGTTTTTGTGAAAGTTAACTTCAAATGGGGTTTGGATGAAAAAGTATTTGATTGGTTGGTTGATTATGAGCTAAGGTAAGAGAACAATTGTAAAAAGAAGCAAGGGGTGTAAAGTCTTTTTGTTGGAATGAACATAGGTAAAGTGGATAGGAAGTAGTTTAGTAATCTCAATTATGCAGAAATGATATCCAAGTAACTTCTGAAAAGTTATCACATTTTCATATAGCCCAGTTATTTATCGATGAGTTTAGATGCAATTTTTAATGAAATGTTAAAATATATTAAAAATCAACACTTACGTAACCTCTGAAAGATTAACACATTTTCATGCATCTGACTCATCGTTAAATAATTAGTTATAATTTTTAATGGGATACTAGGGGGTGTTTGGTAGAGAGAAATGAGGGGAGAGAAATGGAAATGGAATCCAATTCTCTTGTTTGGTAGTATAGAGAAAAGAAAAAAACGGAGAGTTGGTATTTCTGGAGATTTGGCTTCTTTGTATTTTCAATTCTCCATTTTTCATAGAGAAATGGAGAGAATTTGGAAATGAATTCTCGATAGTGTGTAAGCGGAGAATTGAAAGAATGTGATAGGGGTTCCAAAAAAAAAACACACACAACAGCTTCTTCTTCTTCTATCGCTCGCGCTCTCTCTCTCTCTATCGTGCGAGTCATTGAAGGCTGCTACGGCTAGGGTTCCACCATAGAGCTGCCGCTCCGGTTAGGGTTCCACCGCCGCTTCAACCTCCGGCTAGGTACGTCCTCACTTTTTCCCTGTCTCGATCTCTGTCTCGCCTCTCTCTCTCTCTGTCGATCTCTCTCTCTCTCGATCTCTGTCGATCTCTCTCTCTTGATCTTTCTGCTTATTTCTCTGAACAAGGATGATGGTAAACTTATTGGAGTTGCTATTTGTTTATTACTGAGTTGCTATTTCTTTTTTGGAGTTGCTATTTGCTATTATGAGAAATTGCTTCTATGAAAGTCACAACAATGGATTAAGACCTGCTTATATGAGAAATCGCTTCTAGATACTATAATTCCCATGAAATTGCTTTCTAAAAAATGGATTAAGACTTGCTTATGGTTTCTGAAAAATGGATTAAGACCTACTGTTTCTTTCCAACTTGTTTAGCTTAACACATTTTATTGGTAAATACCAAAGCACAGACTTCAAACAAAACTCAACTTAAACTACTAATTAAGCTAACTTGCAATTTTACTTTTATCTCATAGGAATGTGCTTTTAGATGTCTTTGGAGTTCTATGCATGTTCATGTTTCTATGTGGAAGACAGGTTCTTTGAATTCCAACGCTGTTGTTTTGATTGGACTGGCATACTAGGCTAACAGCTCCATTACAGAGTTGAAGAAGGGGACCTCACAGTGAGACGGCCAACAGGTGTGATCAAAGGAAAATCTCGCAGGTGCCGTGGTTCGGCTTTTTTTTTCTCCAGGTCTGGTGGAGCGATTAAAAAATGAGCTAGGTGGCGGGGTTCTTTGCACGAAGTAGAAGTTCGTTTCAGATCTGGTGGGGCGATTTAAAAATGAGCCAGGGGTGATGGTTGCAGGGCTGATGAGGTTTCGGCTTGTTACCGTGGCAGTTGCGTGCTTTCTTAGAATTTTAGCATTGTTTCCATTAGCTGTTGTTATCGTGGCTTTGTAATCGGTACCGGAAGTTTAGCTTCGTTTCCGTTAGCGTTATCTTGGCTTTGTAATCGGTACCAGAAGTTTAGCTTCGTTTCCGTTAGTTGTCGTCGTTATCTTGGCTTTGTAATCGGTACCGGAAGTTTAGCTTCGTTTCCGTTAGTTGTCGTCGTTATCGTGGCCTTGTAATCGGTACTGGGATTTTAGCTTTGTTTTCGTTAGTTGTCATCGTTATCGTGGCATTGTAATCGGTACTGGAATTTTAGCATTGTTTCCGTTAGTACTAAATAAGAAAGATGGATTATGATAAATGTAGCTTTTGTTGGCTTCCATCTTTGTTACTTTCATGTATATGGGTTTTCAATAATCATGAGTTCTTTTGTGATATATAATCTGCAAATATTCCATATGAAGTTGATTTTGGGTGTTTGATGTGTTCTATCTTCATTTTTGTTACTTTCATGTTCGTGGGTTTTTAGTTTTAAGAATTTTTCATGATATATGTTTTCGTCAAATTTATCAAATGGGTGTGTATTATTTTTTTGGTTACATTTTAATTATTGATTTATACGTTCTTTTGTATGTTTATTGGGTTTGAATTAACGATTGTTATGCAAAAAGTATAAGTTCAAATGAGAAGGTTGGTACAATTCTCTGATGAATTTTACATTGTACCAAACAAGAGAAATGATTCTCTGTTACATTTCTCTACTGAAATCTCTGTCCTACCAAACAGAAGAGTCAATTCCAATTCTCTGGACCAATTCCTTTTCTCTGCAATTCCATTCTCTGCAATCATTTCTCTGCAATTTCATTCTCTGTACCAAACGCACCCCTAGATCTGATACCAACTTCAGGAATAGTGCCAATTGTAGTCCCTTAAGAGACTAACGCATTTTCATGTCCTTGGATTATTACTAGTTAACTTATAGACATACTCTTTAATGAAATGCTAAAAACGTGAGATAATAGCAACGAGTGTTGTCACCCACTCATATATCCCCAAATTAACATTTTAGTAACTTCTGAAAAGATACCGCATTTTCGTACATCTGGTTAACCGGTAAAAATCTAAGGACGATCTTTAATGAGGCATTTAAACTTGGAGTGGCAAAAATTGAATTTATATAAACGATTTCTTTTTCCTTTTTACCATATTAGAATTCCAACTTGAACCTTACACCCCAAGCTATGAAATTAGCCTATCATGCTGGGTGTTGTTCTATGACTATTTTTAAACGAATAATTTGTTGATCACGAAAACGTTAGTACGACAAGAATATTTATAAGGTGCAATTACTGGAATTGACCGGTGGTAATTAAAGCAAATAATATAAAAGTAAACTGGAGAAGTGACCAGTTGGAAATATGAACGCGTAATTGAACACAGTTATATGAAAAGCAATTAAACGTTAGCTAGATGCAGTTATATGAGCATTGATATCTAGATATATATATATAGGTAGAATTATAAGTGCTAAATATTAGCATGCATGCATATGTGAGTATATATATATACACTTACGGTGTATGTATATATATATGACTAAACACATAAACTCAATCACAAGATGATACAAGAAGACAAATAAACGAGAAAAATACGTAGATTAACTTATCAGAATGAAACCAAACACTTGGTAAGACTTTCGGGTAATCAAAAGTATGCAACCAAACCCGAAAGCAAAACAATACCAAGTGTTTTCAAAAGAGTCGTTCGGCCTCACCGAGAGGAAAACCGAACCGAGAATAATGTATCACAAGTGTTTTAACCGAAAGGGAGGGGGGTGATGCTTGGCTTCGGTCCAAGCTTGGAAACCGAAATACCAAGAAGAAAGTGGTGTGAGTTTGATCAAGTGTTGTGGAGCTAGATGGTGTTAGATTGTATATATCAAATACATACACATGCATACATATATATATATATATATAAGGGTGTTCATGGGCCAAGTGGGCCAAAAAATCCAAGCTTTATATGGGCTTCGGCCCAATCAGCCGAGGGGTGCTCGGCCCAACAAAATCCGATCGGCCCAGTCCATCAAAACAGCAATCCAAAAAAAACGCAGCCTTCCGTCTTTTAATATTTCGGTCCTTCCTTGAGATCTTGATTATCCGGCCCATCAAAAAGAGAGATATCCACAATAATTGGCCCATGACACCGATCCCCTGAAAACAAATAAATTTATCTAAGTTTATGCGGTAAATTACAAAGATCATACATAAATATAAATAAGCAACAAAAGAATGCATGTAACGATATTTAAAGTGTTTTTTGACGAAATAAATGTAAAAAGGTGAGAAAAAGTGCACAAAATTTATTAGTTAAGAGGGTAAAATATTTACCCTATCACATCCCTAAACTTGAATGGTTGCTTGTCCTCAAGCGACGAAAAAGACGGTAATTTTGAAAATTTTTCTCACTAAGCTAGTTACCATATCAACGATAAGTCGTCAGTTGACCGATGTTTTCCCAAAGATAAAAAGAAAAAAGAATAATTTT
This sequence comes from Centaurea solstitialis, assembly GCA_030169165.1. Classification (NCBI taxonomy): domain Eukaryota; kingdom Viridiplantae; phylum Streptophyta; class Magnoliopsida; order Asterales; family Asteraceae; genus Centaurea; species Centaurea solstitialis. The sequence continues at coordinate 77,996,395 of CM058043.1, forward strand.
AAAATTTTATGCGACACCTTTACTAATTTGACAGTTAGTGTTAATAGGTGATACCGTGGTGCATAACTTAGCTTTGTTATTTCTTCCAGCCTAAGGTTAGCTCAAGGGTTTGTTCTGGAGGAAGGTGTTTTAGGTGCGTATTGTACCTTTGTACTTATACGTCCTATGAAATGGCACAATTTTACTGCCATCTTCTCATATTGAGGTATGGCATAGGCTTAATTTGGCCTATGTGTTGTTTTGACGATTTGTCAATCACCTCATCTATGTGAGTTTGTGTGAAGTGGGTTGGGTAATAGTGCAAAGGAGAGAGAAGAAGGGAAAGAAAAAAATTCTTGGGTTAGTGTTATTTATATGTTAGCTTTGGGGGGGGGGGGGGGGTTTATCCATCCCTAAACTTTAAACTTTGCTTGTCCTCAAGCAAAAAGAAATGTTGCTTATCAGAGGACCGCACACCAATATTAGTGGTGAGGGTTAGAACAGCCGAACCTAGAGAGTATGTTCAAGAGGCTGTTTGGTTGGAAGGTTAGTGTATAATGATTGGTGAGAAGAGCTAGTGTGAGCTTAGTGCATGGAAGAATCTACAAAAGTTAGTGTGTATGCAACGAATCAAAAATTAACCCTAGTGTGTCATGCAAGCAAATGTAGGTGCATAAAATTAAAGGAAGTGTAAGAAAATAGGAATTTTGAATTTCTTTGCAGTTTTTAGGAAAACAACAGTTGTATGAAACACCTCAAGGTGCATCAAACATTAACTTAGTGGAATAGTGCGTGAGAAAAACTACCAACGGTTTGGGAGTGGTTTTTGAAAAGGTAAGATGTACCACTCATATCCAAAAGCTAGTAGACGACAAGTTAAACTAAAATGGTTGCATAAAAAAATGTCGTATCTACCAGTGGTGGTCAACCAAATTCAAAGAGGTGTATGTGATGGGAAATATCGGGGTATGGACTGTTGCAGCCCGTAGACCAAACAGCAGCCGTATGGCTGTGTTTGTACCAAACAGTCAACAGCCAAGGAGGAAGGTTAAAATCGTGAGCACACATAGAGAACTCAAAGTAGTAGTCTTACGGCTATACACACCAAAACCTAACGACCATTCGGGTGTCATTCAACATTACAACAGCAGCCCAAGGGTTGTTTCATGTGGAGGGGGTAGGAGGGTACATACGGCTTAATGAATAAGTCGTTCATACACTTGGGTGAAAATCACCAAAAACTTTGCGACTGGCATGATAGCCTGTGTGTGAGGTGCACAGAGGGAAGGTTCAATGACATGCATGCAATCATAAATGTTAAATAAGCTTACGTACGTATGATTGGCTTAATGGATAAGCTGCATGGGCTGTGGTATGGTATAAATTTCAAACAGCCGTAGAGTGCTCATGGTGTGTGTTGTGAGTGCATGAAAAATAACAAATCTCATGCATATGTGTAATATGCGAAAATGAGCCGTGTATTATGATTGGCTTAAAGGATCTCATGGATGTGTGTGGGGCAAAGGGTCACGGCTGTTCGTGTAATCGTAACCAAACAGCCGTGTGCTCCTTTGTTGTTCATAAAAGCACATCCCTAAACTTTAAATGCAAACATGCATAAAAATTAAATCAAGCGATGATATTGCACAAGCTAAACTAGGCAATAAAACTGGTATGATGCGAAAATTTAAAATTGAGTTAGATGAGGGAGAAAGGAATATCAAACCGCGGCCTACTGGCGGTGAGTAGGGGGTGGAGTATGGGCTCCAAAGGTGGTAAGGTGGGGTAGGAAGGTAGTCCGTAGAGCAGGTCCCTGTTTAGAATACGGACAGTGTCGCACCACACCCTATCTCGGTGGACATCGTAGGCTCGGAACTCGAAGAGTACACGTGTGATCCAGCTTAGTTGCTTCTGGTTGTTATGCTGTATCCTGAAAAGCTCCCGGATATCCTGCATCTCAAAGTGAGTGTTAGATAAAAATTTCTTATTTGGAGCAAGGTCCGTGGATTTGTCAGCTAGACAAGACGTGGGTAATGGCTCACACTGGGGTGACTTGTTATAAGCCACGAGTGAACAAGGACGTAACAATGTTCCCAAGATTTTTCTCCCAATAGTCATCTTGTCTTTGGAAAAGACGTCGGTGGGAAAAACCAAAACTTTGGCCGTGGCCATTAATTTGTGGATAATGGCCGGGTAAAAGAGTCGGCCATTTACTCGTGTGCAGCTAGTTTTTATGTTAGTAGATATCAATGTACCAACATCAAACGTAAATCCCTTAAGGATACAATACAATATCAAGACTCTATCTATGCTTAACTTGGAGTTGTGACTCGTGGGAAACAACGTGTGTTTAACAAATTGCACCCAAACATTAGCCTTGGCAGTAAGGCTTTTTATCCGTATGTGCCGGACATGACCCTCAAAGTACCAATCCGAACCGGGAATGGTCAGGGTAGCCAATATGTCATCTAGGTCCTTTTGTTCCAAGTGTTTGCTTAAAACGTCCAATTTAGAATTTACATGAGGGCGCGTGCCTAAAAGTGTGTGAATGGAGGCTGGGGAGTAATCGACAAGTGTTCCCCGAACAGGGATTTGCTGAGAATCCTTATGGAAGCCTCAGTATAGAACTCGCGTATCCAACTTAAATTATATGGGTCGGGTACGGCACACAAAACATCCCATTTATGTATAGTTATCACCTTTTTAATGCAGGATAGTCCAGAAACAGTGTCCTCGAGGAATCCTTTTGGTGAGTGTGCTAGTTTACTACAATACATATTAAAGCGTAAAAATCCGGTTTCGTTGCTTAAGAGTCGTACCTCCCCTCGAGTGTTTCGAGATGACTGAGCATCTCGGCTGGGCCGGGGCACCGTAGGTGGTGCCCAGGAGATCGGGTCAGGAGCTGGCGGGGGAGGGTTGTTCACAGTGGCGGGACGACGACTGTAAACATTTCGGACCGGTGGGATTGGGTTCATCTTTGGTGTGGTTGACATCGGGACAGCCGTAACACGTGCAACGGAGACTGGTGGTGGTACATAATACGGATTTGGTTTATCGAAAGTGGCCTGAGGGGGTACATATGGGATTGGGACACCATATGCATTAAGCATCATGATAGTGGGGTCGGTCGATGGTTTATCGTACGGGTTCATAACCGAGAATGGGTGGCCGGGTGTACATTGTAACTGACCCAAAGCTAATGGTGGGGGTACAACTTGCGAGTTGGCGAGGCTTATGGCTAGGGTTCGGTTAGCATTATCGATAAGGGTTTCGAGGGTTACGGGATTCCCGTGGGATGTACCCGAGGGCTCACCGGGGTGTGGTTAAGGTCGAAGCTAGGTCGTGGCTGTGGTGGTTGTGGTGTCGGAGTATCGATGTCCATACCTATGGGTTGCTTACCCTTTCCCTTCGAGCCTTCGGCCGTGGTCATCATCGCGGCGGCCTCGGCGAGGGCGTGGATGGACTCCGAACCCACGTTTGGTATGAGTTCAACCTCGGAGGTGGTTCTCGAGGCTTGGTCGGAAAGAGAGGGGTTGTTGGTGGTTGGTGTGACATACGTGCGGGTCACAGATCGGGTTCGCCGGCGGTTACTCCGCTTTTTCCGGCCGGTGTGGTTAGTCATGTCGTCGGTGGGTATTTGCAATCGGAGATCGAATACATTTATAGGAGGGGGAGGGGTTTCGGTCTCTTCATCGGCGAAGAGAAAAAAGGGGGAAAAAGGGGTTAGGGTTTACTTGCTGACCGAACCCGACGGTGAGGGTGGCGGCGAGGTGATGTTGATGGTGGTAGTTGTTGCAGGTGATGTTGATGGTGACGGCTGTTGGTCACTGCGATCGGTCGGCACCGGCGAGCCTTCGCATCGACAGTCGAGAGGGGGGGGGGTTAAATCGAGGGCGGCGAAAAGGTGGCAGGTGTCGGCGGGTGGCAGAGATGGTACGAGGTCGTACGTGTGTCAAGGTTGGTACGAGGATGGCCGGCGCTGGTGGTTGCAGTCGCCGGCGGCGACGGTTCGGCTTTCTTGACCGTCGAAAAGAGAAAGAGAGATGAGGGGGACGAGAGAAAGAAAAGAGAGAGTTGAGTGATAGAGATTGAGAGAAGAGAAGAAAAATGACTGCTGGACTTCTGTATGAGAGGAAAAAACGCCGGCACCCATTCTCTCTCTCTATCAGTGCATTTATTGCACTGATGTCATAAAAAAGTTATATTTTATATATTTACTTAAATGCAATTTGTCTCTCTTATTGAAGCAGTATTTGTCAAAAATCAGCATTCTCATGGTGGGCCAAAGAAATTGTCTAGTGGGCTTTGAGAGAAGTTGTAGAGAGAAATTACAATTGGGCTGAATTTTGTGTAAAATGGAGAGTGGGCCGAAATTGTAAGCATATATTGAGGAGAACGAAAAATCTAAGTAAAGAAATTTGGGGTGTGAAAAAAAAATTCGTTTTCCGTTATTTTTACAGCTTGGTAAAAATCTGAAAACGAAATTTAATCGTTTCTTGCTGTTTCTGAAGGTTCTGACGATGTGTAAAAAGGTTTCACTCGTTGACCGTTTACCTTAAAGGTTGTACCTTTTTCAGGGTCGATTAACTCAATAGCCCCATAGGTGTGAACCTTTGCTATCGTGAATGGTCCAGTCCATCGGGAACTGAGTTTTCCTGGAAACAATTTTAATCTGGAATTAAATAAAAGTACCTGCTGACCTTCTGCGAGTTCCTTAGGAATAATTCTCTTATCATGCCATTTTTTCGTTTTGTCTTTATAAAGCTTGGCATTCTCATAAGAGTTATTCCTTAGTTCCTCTAGCTCGCAAATTTGCAAAAATCTTTTCTTGCCAGCTTCGTCATGACTTGTATTTAATTCTTTGATGGCCCAATAAGCCTTGTGTTCTAATTCTAAGGGTAAATGGCAGGCTTTTCCGTAAACCAATTTATACGGGGACATCCCTATAGGAGTTTTATAGGCAGTCCTATAAGCCCACAGGGCATCATCCAGTTTGGATGCCCAATCCTTTCTGTGTGGCTTGACCACTTTAGCGAGTATCCCTTTTATCTCTCTATTAGAGAGTTCGGCTAGTCCATTGGTTTGCGGGTGATAAGCTGTGGCTACCCTATGCCTAATGTCATATTTTTCCAAGACTTCTTCCAACATTTTATTTATAAAATGGGTACCCTCATCACTAATTAAAGCACGTGGGGTACCAAATCTTGAAAAAATTTGTTTTTGCAAAAATTTAATTACTTTTTTCGCGTCATTGGAATGGCAAGCCATAGCTTCTACCCATTTAGACACATAGTCCACAGCTACTAAAATGTAAGAGCAGTTATTTGAGATGGGAAATGGTCCCATGAAATCAATGCCCCAGACATCAAATAATTCTATTTCTAAAATTCCGTTTAAAGGCATTTCATTCCGATGGGAAATATTCCCACTCTTCTGGCATTCATTACAGCTTTTTGCAAAACTGTAAGTGTCCTGGTGTGAAGTAGGCCAAAAAAATCCTGACTGCAAAAAGTTTAGCAGCTGTCCTACTACCACTGAAATAACCTCCACACGGCCCGGAATGACAATGATGGATAATCTGAGTGGTCTCCTCTTTTGGGACACATCTCCTGATCATCTGGTCTGCACAAATTTTAAATAGAAATGGGTCATCCCATAAATATTTCTTTGAATCAAAAATTAATTTTCTTCTCGCATGTTTATTTAGCTCCCTAGGAATAATCCCACAAGCTAAATAATTGACAATATCAGCAAACCATGGTACTGATAATTGTTTTATTGCAAAAATCTTTTCATCTGGAAATGTCTCACAGATGTCAGTACCAGGTTCTGGATTGTCCTGCTTTTCTAACCTAGACAAGTGATCAGCAACTTGATTATTAATGCCTTTTCTGTCAATAATCTCCAAATCAAATTGTTGTAACAACAAGATCCACCTTATTAGCCTTGGTTTTGCATTTTTTTTAGATATAAGATATTTAATGGCAGCATGGTCAGTATGAATTGTGACCTTCGTTCCCATCAAATAGGATCTGAATTTTTCAAAAGCAAAAACCACAGCCAATAATTCTTTCTTAGTGGTGGTATAATTAATTTGAGCATTATTGAGAGTTTTACTGGCATAATAAATGGAATGAAAAATCTTTTCTTTTCTTTGTCCCAATACTGCTCCAACTGCCCAATCACTAGCATCACACATTACCTCAAAAGGTTTTGACCAGTCAGGTGTGACTACTACAGGGGCAGTGACCAATGCCTTTTTCAAAATATTAAAAGCAACTCTACATTCTTCATTAAAATCAAATGCATGGTCCTGTTGCAACAATAAACAAAGAGGTTTTGAAATTTTGGAAAAATCTTTTATAAACCTTCTATAAAAACCTGCATGGCCAAGGAAACTTCTGATTCCCTTGACTGTGGTTGGCTCTGGTAATTTTTCAATTACTTTCAACTTTGCTCTATCTACCTCTATGCCTCTTTTGGATATGAGATGCCCTAACACAATGCCTTCTTTAACCATAAAGTGACATTTTTCCCAGTTTAAAACCAAGTTAGTTTCTTCACATCTTTTAAGAATTTTTTCCAGGTTTTGCAAACAATCATCATATGATGTCCCATATACAGAAAAATCATCCATAAAAACTTCCATGGAATTTTCTAACATGTCAGAAAAAATAGACATCATACATCTTTGGAAAGTGGCAGGTGCATTGCATAATCCAAAAGGCATTCTTCTAAAAGCAAATGTACCATAAGGACAAGTAAAGGTGGTCTTTTCCTGGTCATCAGGTGCTATGGCAATTTGATTGTAACCAGAATAACCATCTAAAAAGCAGTAAAATTCCTTACCAGCTAATCTATCTAACATTTGGTCAATGGAAGGTAAAGGAAAATGATCCTTCTGAGTAGCCTTGTTGAGTCTTCTGTAATCCATACAGATTCTCCAACCTGTGACTATCCTGGTGGGTATGAGTTCATTTTTATCATTTTTTATTACAGTTACCCCACCCTTCTTAGGTACACATTGTACAGGACTGACACATGTACTACTGGCAATCGGATAAATGATACCAGCATCTAACCATTTTAGAATTTCCTTTTTGACCACATCTTTCATCACTGGATTGAGTCTCCTTTGAGGCTCAACAGAGTTGAAATTTTTATCTTCTAAAATGATCTTATGTTGACAAATTGTAGGGCTTATGCCCTTCAAATCAGCTATGGTCCATCCTATGGCCTTAGTATGAAGTTTAAGCAACTGAACTAATTTTTCTTCCTGATCTGTCTCTAAAGAAGATGAAATAATAACAGGCAACTTTCCTGAGTCTCCCAAAAATGCATACTTTAAATTGGATGGAAGTTGTTTCAGTTCTAAGTCTGGTGCAACTTCTAAGGATGGGACAAGAGTTTTCCTATCCTCATTCTCTAAGACTTCAAATGCAGCAGTTACTAAGGGTGCTTCCTCACTCTCATCTTCTACCTCATCATCAGTGTCTGCATCCCATAAGATTTCTCCTAAAGTCTTTTCCTCACACTAGGTTTCTATCTCACTTAGGGTGGAACACTCTTCTCTCTCATCAGGGTACTTAAGAGAATCTAACACATTAAAAGTCACCCTTTGGTCATGGACTCTCATGGTCAACTCACCCTTCTGGACATCTATCAGTGTTCTTCCTGTTGCTAGAAAGGCCTTCCTAAAATGATTGGGACTTCTTGATCTACTTCACAATCTAAAATGATGAAGTCTGTAGGAAAAATAAATTTATCTACTTGCACCAAAACGTCCTCAATCTTGCCTTTAGGCCAAACTATGGACTTATCAGCTAACTGAATAGATATAGTGGTGGGTCTTGCTTCACCTATTCCCAAGGTAGTAAAGACAGACAAAGGCATAAGGTTGATGCCTGCTCCTAAATCACATTGGGCTCTCCTAATGGTCTTACCTCCTATGGAACAAGGGATTGTAAAACTTCCTGGGTCTTTCATCTTAGGGGGGATTTTCTTGGTTAACAGAGCACTACATCCCTCAGTCAGAGCTACAGTCTCATACTCAGTCAGCCTTTTCTTTTTGTTCAAAATATCTTTCAAAAATTTTGTGTAATTTGGCATCCTTTCAATTGCTTCCAACAAAGGTATGTTGATGTGCAATTGTTTGAAAACATCAAGAAATTGTTTAAACTGAGCTTCTTCTCTCTGATTCCTTAACCCTTGAGGGTATGGGACATAGAGAGGGACGTGAGTAGGAGTGGTAGTCTTTTGAGGTGTAGGTGTGGATGGTAAAGGTGAGGGTGTGACAGGGACAGGCTTTATCACAGTGGAGGATAAAGGGGTGTCTGTCTCCTTGGGAAGTGTGTGATTAAAAGTCTTGGGACTGTCACCAGATTGTGACATATCCTTACTGATGTTTTCCTGAGGTTTCCAACTTGTCCTATGGGGTCCTGTAGACGTTACAGGAGACAAAAGTGGAAAGTCAGGGACGGGTGAGGTGAAAGCTGACTCAGCTGGAGTAGGTGAGTCAGTGTGTGTTGGAGTGGAAGAAGATGATGCAAAATTCTTTTCAGGATTTTGACTCTTCTTTTCAGACTTATTCAAGTCTTTTCCACTTCTTAAGGTTGCAGCCTTAACCTACTCTTTTCCTGGTCTCTGAGGAGTCTCAGTGTCACTGGGTAGAGAGCCAGTTGATCTATTCCTAATTTCTAAAGCCATCTGACCTACTTGGGTCTCAAGGTTTTTGATTGATGCTTGGGTTTGAGAGATAAATCCTTTCATCATGGCTTCTAGTGAAGGTTCAGCCTGTTGGTTTTGCCTTGGTTGGTACCTATGGGCATTGGTCTGATGGTGGTTCTGTGAGTGGTTGTGTGAAGTGTTTTAGAATCTAGGTGGTTCCTCATCTTGAAAATGAACACGCTTTTGATTTTGAAAATGTGACTGTCCTTGGTTTTGAAAATTGACTGTCTTTGCTGTTGAGGATATGGGTTGGTCTGACCTTGTATCCTAGGTAATTGGGGATTGAGGGTAGGACTATCCCATTTCAGATTCGGATGTTCCCTCCATCTAGAATTGTAAGTTGTTGAAAAAGGTCCAGTTTTGTCATTATTATCAATGTAATTGACTTTCTCCGGATTTCCAAGACAATTATCAAAAAGATGATTTTCACCACAATAAGCACATTGGACAGGTAGCTCTGATGGTTCAGGGGTGTTGACTAGCAAGTGAGATTCTTAAGCATTAGTGCCATATCACGTACTTGACTAGCAAGTGTTGAATAATTACCATCATCCTTGGCACCAGGTAGTTGTAAAGGTTTTGCACGAGAGTCTGCCCAGTGTCCATTGTTGTTTGAAATCTTTTCAAGGATATTGTATCCTTCATTGTAAGAACTGGCAGTAAAAGCTCCTCCTGCAGTAGCATCGAGCATTTGTCTGGCTGGGTAATTCAAGCCATTATAAAATGTCTCTAGCTGTATGCAGTAGGGAATGCCATGGTGAGGGCATTTTCTCAACAATTCTTTAAATCATGCTGTGGGAACTGCCTCATCATCATCTTGTCTGAAAGTACAGATCTCATTTCTAGACTGAGCATTTCTTAATGGTGGAAAATATTTTTTTAAAAACACTTCAGCCATTTGGTCCCATGTATAAATAGAGTTTGGTTTTAAGGAGTTATACCATGCTCTAGCATGATGACTTAATGAAAAAGGAAAAAGTTTTAATTTTAAAGCGTCATCAGAATTTCCTCGTACTCTAAATGATCCTGCAATTTCTAAGAAAGATCTGAGGTGAGCATGCGGGTCTTCTTTTGACAATCCTACAAATTGACCATTATTCTGTAACATCTGAAACATCACAGTTTTTAGCTCAAAATGCGGGACATTGCATGTTGGATCACGTATCCCTGTTTGCAACTGATGTACAATAGGAATAGCATAATCCATCATACTGTTGTCTTTGGAATTGGCAAGACGGAAGATGTGTTGTTCTGCATCTTCAATGTGTTGATTATTATTAAGAGGTGGTGGTGGATTTCGTAAAATTCCATTAACTGGATTCTCTTGCTGAACTTGTGGTCCAGGTTCCTGAATGATAGGTACAGGACCAGCATGTGGTTCTGCCACACGTGGTTGGATGTCTTGCAGCCGATTTCTACCATTACCTCCAGGAGGTGGTGGTAAAGGTGGAGGTAGACCATCATTATTATACCTCCCATCAGGTGAGTTTCCAGGAAATGGCAGTTCTTCTAAAAATACGTTTTCTTCTTCCATTGTAGACGAAGTAGAAGCTTGCAAATTTCTTTGCTCCTTTTTACGACGTCTAAAAGTTCTTTCGATATCGGGGTCTAGATTGAAAAATTCCCCACGTGATTTTCTTTGCATAAACTAAAAATCTTTTTTGGTTTTTTTTTTCGAAATTATATAATTATATATAAATTCTTTTTTTTTCTTTTCTCAAAAAGGTGGTAGAAAAATTAACTCTCTAAAACTAAAATTGAAAAATTTGCTTTGTTGCTTCCCCGGCAGCGGCGCCAAAAACTTGTTCGTTTGATTGACACACCCCCTTGTTTGTTTTGAATTGATTAATTATTTGAACGAGCAGTGTCAAAAATGGGTGTGCATAAGAAATAAAGCAAGTAACCTTCGGTCCAAGTATAAACCTCCAATTACTGTCGTTTTCTTGAAAACAAGTAATAAAATGGTACAAGTACCAGATATCGTGCCCACAAGGAAGCGGTGAAAACAATCTTTCGAGATTCAGTTTTTGTGAAAGTTAACTTCAAATGGGGTTTGGATGAAAAAGTATTTGATTGGTTGGTTGATTATGAGCTACGGTAAGAGAACAATTGTAAAAAGAAGCAAGGGGTGTAAAGTCTTTTTGTTGGAATGATCATAGGTAAAGTGGATAGGAAGTAGTTTAGTAATCTCAATTATGCAGAAATGATACCCAAGTAACTTCTGAAAAGTTATCACATTTTCATATAGCCTAATTATTTATCGATGAGTTTTGATGCAATTTTTAATGAAATGTTAAAATATATTAAAAATCAACACTTACGTAACCTCTGAAAGATTAACACATTTTCATGCATCTGACTCATCGTTAAATAATTAGTTATAATTTTTAATGGGATACTAGATCTGATACCAACTTGAGGAATAGTGCCAATTGTAGTCCCTTAAGAGACTAACGCATTTTCATGTCCTTGGATTATTACTAGTTAACTTATAGACATACTATTTAATGAAATGCTAAAGACGTGAGATAATAGCAACGAGTGTTGTCACCCACTCATATATCCCCAAATTAACATTTTAGTAACTTCTGAAAAGATACCGTATTTTCGTACATCTGGTTAACCGGTAAAAATCCAAGGACGATCTTTAATGAGGCATTTAAACTTGGAGTGGCAAAAATTGAATTTATATAAACGATTTCTTTTTCCTTTTTACCATATTAGAATTCCAACTTGAACCTTACACCCCAAGCTATGAAATTAGCCTATCATGCTGGGTGTTGTTCTATGACTATTTTTAAACGAATAATTTGTTGATCACGAAAACGTTAGTACGACAAGAATAATTATAAGGTGCAATTACTGAAATTGACCAGTGGAAATTAAAGCAAATAATATAAAAGTAAACTGGAGAAGTGACCAGTTGGAAATACGAACGCGTAATTGAACACAGTTATATGAAAAGCAACTAAACGTTAGCTAGATGCAGTTATATGAGCATTGATATCTAGATATATATATAGGTAGAATTATAAGTGCTAAATATTAGCATGCATGCATATGTGAGTATATATATACACTTACGGTGTATGTATATATATATATATGACTAAACACATAAACTCAATCATAAGATGATACAAGAAGACAAATAAACGAGAAAAATACGTAGATTAACTTATCAGAATGAAACCAAACACTTGGTAAGACTTTCGGGTAAACAAAAGTATGCAACCAAACCCGAAAGCAAAACAATACCAAGTGTTTTCAAAAGAGTCGTTCGGCCTCACCGAGAGGAAACCCGAACCGAGAATTATGTATCACAAGGGTTTTAACCGAAAGGGAGGGGGGTGATGCTTGGCTTCGGTCCAAGCATGGAAACCGAAATACCAAGAAGAAAGTGGTGTGAGTTTGATCAAGTGTTGTGGAGCTAGATGGTGTTAGATTGTATATATCAAATACATACACATGCATACATATATATATATATATATAAGGGTGTTCATGGGCCAAGTGGGCCAAAAAATCCAAGCTTTATATGGGCTTCGGCCCAATCAGCCGAGGGGTGCTCGGCCCAACAAAATCCGATCGGCCCAGTCCATCAAAACAGTAATCCAAAAAAATGCAGCTTTCCGTCTTTTAATATTTCGGTCCTTCCTTGAGATCTTGATTATCCGGCCCATCAAAAAGAGAGATATCCACAAAAATTGGCCCATGACACCGATCCCCTGAAAACAAATAAATTTATCTAAGTTTATGCGGTAAATTACAAAGATCATACATAAATATAAATAAGCAACAAAAGAATGCATGTAACGATATTTAACGTGTTTTTTGACGAAATAAATGTAAAAAGGTGATAAAAAGTGCACAAAATTTATTAGTTAAGAGGGTAAAATATTTACCCTATCAGTAGGTAAGGACTTTTACCAATTAATAGGTTTAGGCTTTTACCTGGATAGCTTGAGACTTAGTCCACCAGTGATCAACCCTACGAGCGTTCCTCTAGTAGAACTCAAAAACCCGAGCAACCGATCTGGTTTTGGAAGTGGGCGGCGCCAAAAAGGAAGAGAGGGAGAGGAGGGAATTTTTGGGTGGAAACTGATTATCAATCTAATTGAATGAATAAACCATAGACCCTAAGGCCTTTATTTATAGCTAATCAGATGAAGAATCCTTATCTGATTCAGTTTCCTTAATAATTATCTAATCTTTTCTTTTCTTTAAGAAAAGACTTTCTAGATAATTACCTTAATTAATCAGATTATCTATTATATATTTATTTTACTAATAAACATATAATTATCTTAATTAATTTAACAACCCTCTAACTTTGGGATTTCTGACTGAAATTACCCAACTGATTTATAATTGACTATTATAAATCCAAACTCTCCATTTCTGGGTTTTATTCAACTTACTCGATTTATAGGTTCTCACAGGTGTGACCCTCAAGTATCTTGTAACATTGGATGTGTGATTACTGGTTTGTCAACTTCTGCACATAATTCCTAACAGACTCCCACTTGTGCAAGTTGGCAATACCGACTTATTCACACGGACCTAAGGAGGCCCCTAGACAGGCACTTAGGCTAACCAGGTTACTAGAACTCTTATACCCAGATAGGTGATTTAAACATTTCCGAAAGGAAATAACATTTATGAAACAACTATTCATAAATTGGGTATAACTTGGTTTTTTCCCTTTGCATCACGATATTTCATTTTTTAGTATGAGCCTGGATAGAGTCAACTCTTAATACTCAAGATTCTGTTTCTCGACTATCCGACCTCTACTGATAGGTAAACGACAAAGAACTAATCAGTTCGTTTGGGCATGGCCATGCACTTCATCAGTCTATTCAGTCAGTCAAAGGGCCCAGAAATATCTCTCTTCTGAGAAGAGGTGCAAATCCCATCTTGCATATCTGCATTTAAGACCATGGCTTCCGCTGAATCTAGTTACGCCTTTTATAGCCACCCTGTTACGGCGTAGCGGTTGGACGCACTAAGTATCCAGCAGTCCTCATGACATCAAACCAGATACCTCAGGTAATGGGGACAACCACTGTGAGATTTACTTATGACAAAATCCAAGAAGTAATTCTCAACCGCGGATCACGTCCGATATTTGCTACTCTATCAAATATCTGTGCAACTTCTGGTCTACAACACTTGTAGCTGTTATTCAACCACTGATCATAACTACCCAGAAGTTCACAATGACTTTAATTCCCTATTGGGTTCCCACCACAATAAGTTGTCACGGACAATTTTCGAATGAAAGACTAGGAACTAGTCTCATTCCTGGATTACAAAACATGCAAAGTTTAAAAGCGAATTTAAGAGACTAATTTTCGTATAGTCCATATTACACTCTGTAATAAAACTAAAATTAATAGCATATCTTAATTACCTTTTACTGTGTCTATTTAACGTTCGTTAAATACTGATCTTAAATGAACTATCACCTAACTTCAATTTAAAACCCTTTGATTAATGTTTACCGGTTTAATCAAAGTGATAACCAAAAACGTTACAAGTCTAATACCCGCTGATATTTTATACTTGTTACGGCTAATTTTGTTTTGCTAACACTATAAAACAAATTTAGACTTCTTTTACCATATTCCCTATACCTGGAGATCTGGACAAACTCCGAGTTACCCTGAATATGTAAAAGCTATACTGCAACTTTTCTTAGCTGCTGTGTAGATAAACGATTTCTACCTGAAATCGGATAAAATTTCCAATTACCTAGCTGGCAAATTGTAGGAAATCTAATTTGGCCTTTTATAATACTTTATAGTTAAAAAATAACCTGGTACTCTTTTACTAAGTTATTTCAACACACTTGATTATTGATTCTCTTTTAAAGTCAATCATGGCTTTATCTAATTTCAAAGTTTAAATTATTGATCCATTCTTTGGTCTAAACGAGTGGATTCCATATCTGATGAATTTGTATCATATCTGGATTATAATTTCTAGATATACTGAATCAATAATCATATTTTCTATTCTATATCTCAAACTGGATAAAGAATAAACTGGGCTCCACTAACCTATATGAAAACTGTCTTTTACTCAAAATTTACTATTGACTTAGTTAAAACTTAGTCAATTCTATTTTAAGTAATGGTTACTTTAGAATTTCATTATTTATAAAACTGGACTTTGCTCAAATCCTAATTCCAAAACTCGGAACTTTCTAGTTTCATAAATACTGATATTATCAACAACGACTGAGATAATATCCTAAATTCCATAAAACACATGAGTAATTTAATCTTTGATTACAAGTTATAATCTATTACTCATAATTTGTATTACTCCAAAAACACATTCCTCGAGCTTTTAGTACATAGTGCGTTTTTGATAGTTTTCATACATAAGACTTTGTTAGTGTAAACATCAATATCTAGGATCTAAACTTGAATTAAGTCAAAACTTGACTTCATTCATAATAAGCACAACTTATTTTTCAAGACAATAAATTTTAAAATTTCAAAAACTTTAAAACATTCAAAATATTTCCAAAATAAAAGTAACCATAAATGTAACCAGAAAAAGTACATGACTGTTAAAAATAAAAATAGATGTCTTGATAATTGTCCTAAAGAGATTTGTGCTTCTGATCCTCTGCAATTCCTGGGCACTCACTTCTGACCACCTGCAATATTCATTTGCACTAGGTATCAGTATACTTGTACACTGAACAAGTAAAAAGTGACAAACTAAGCAATCATAAGTATTTGAGGTTTACTTACCTGCTTCATGACGCTTTGGGCAGTTTTGCCTCCAATGACCAATCTCATTGCATGTAAAGCAACGGTTTTCGGTCCTTGCTTTGTTTGGCTTAACCTTCTTGCCCTTGCCCTTGCCTTTGATGTTTTCACGAACCTTGGGTGCACTCTGAACGGCCTGAACTGGACCATTTCCTTTGTTGGTGCCTCCATGCCCATGTTTCTTCTTTACTCCTCCGTCCCTCACCATTAGTACGTCCTTGGTTTTGTTCTTGGCTCCCATATTCAACTCGGCAGTCTTAAGCATGGAGTGCAATTCAGCTACTGACTTCTCCATGTTATTCATGTTGTAGTTGATCACAAAAGGCTTGTAATCTTCTGACAACGAGTTGAGTATAGTATCCGTTGCTAGCTGCAACGGAACTGGGTGCCCGAGCCTTTCCAAGTGATCATGTGACGTTTCATCTTCATGACATGATCACTTACTGAGGTCCCTCTAACCATTTTGCACTCGTTAAATGCCTTTGTGGCATCATAACGTTCTGTACGAGCTTGCGTTTGGAACATGTCCCTCAACTGGTGGATCATGTCGTAAGCATTTGTGTTCATGAGCCCTGTTTGAAGATCTGGGCTCATGGTTGCAAGCATAAGACAAGCAACGCCCAGCAAGTCATCTGAATGTTTCTTGTGAGCATTCCTAGCAGCAGCTGGTGCGTTTGCTGGAGGGGCCTCTGGCAAAGGCTCTTCAAGGACGTACCATTTCCTTTCATGCCTGAGCACAATCATAAGATTGCGCTCCCAGTGTAGGAAATTCGGACCAGTGAGTTTATCCTTCTCTAGGATGGATCGGAGAGAAAGATTATTTGTGTTGGTTACAGTGTTAGCCATCTACACATAAAACAAAATTGGTTTTAACAACTTGTGAATAGACTAATTTCCAATAAATATCAATAAACCCTTAAATGATCATTTTATTGGACTAGGATCCTTATTTCATACGCCCTGATGTGCGTAATGTTCTTGCTCCACCAGGCACACGTATTTATTTCGGTAGGTAAGGACTTTTACCAATCACATCTAACTGACATGACTCCTAGATCTTTTTGGGACAACGGTGACTATCCGTACATGTTTCAGTCCCTCTAAGTGCTTTTTGGCTCGGTACCACTCGGTGAACTTAATAGAACCAAAATAGATCTCACCATTTCGGGACTTGGACACTTTACTCTGGCCGGTACCACCCGGAGATAATTCGCAGAGTCTTGTTAATCCCCTTTAGCTTCGGTTTGAACGCGGACGTTCAAGGTGTGTTCTTCTTAGAACGCCCGCGTACCTTACTCCTGAGGTGCCCCTAGATGGGTTGCACTACTGATCTATGATTTATCGGGGTTTTAAATAATTTTTGAAAAACCTTTTAATGTCCAGTTATTTAGAAAATTGTAATTTTATGAAAAACTGATTGTTTGAACAGAAAACTGATGTTTAAACTAACTGTTTCAAACATACACTGTTTCAAAACTAACTGTTTTAAAAGCACACGTGCTAGAAACTAACTGTTTTAATAGCACACTAGTTGATCAAACTAACTGTTTTATCAACTTGCCTTAAACAATCTATTTTACAATTTTATAGGTTTTAAATAAAATCTACCGTAAAAGTTTATTAAGAAAAACTGATGATTTCAATTTTAAAACCTATTTATTTTTGTGATATAATCTAGTTTTAAAACTCCTATAATTTTAAAACTACTAAACATGCAAGATATCACAAAATAAACAACCACGCAGTTAAAAACTATAACTACACAGTTTAAAAGTAACTAATTATAGGTTTGCGAACTTTTGTTCCTAAGGACCAATAATGACCTATTTCCAAAAGATCTCTAACATCTCGTGTAGCCCCCACTGGCTCCAACATCTTTGTTAAGACTCCAGAAAAACCGGGTTTTTCTTGCGTAGCTCCCACTGGCCTCGACATCCTTGATGGAACTCCGAAAAAGAAAAATCTATCCAAGGGTCATTATTACACAAGGGGTTGAAAACGGCACGCAGGCCTCCCCAGAATTGAAATCCCAAAGGTCTAAGTTGGCAAGCCCTATAATTGACATATGCAATTTTCAAGCAACCACGCATATATAAAGCATAAAATAAGCAATATAATAAAGCAATAAAAGAAGCTTAGATCCGTTAAAATTATCTCATGCCGTTAATCGTAAAAACTGGCTTTAATGAACTAACTGTTTTATAAACCAGTAAATATTTCAAAAAAGAATTTTCTTATAAAAACAAGATTATTTTATAAAGCGAAAAATATGAAACATTCGTCTTTTATCCTAAACTGATATCGAAACACAGGTATTTCGAACTAACTGTTCGAGATACACGATACTGGCCCTAAGACCGTATCTAGGTTCGACCAACTGATCAAACATAGTACCAGTCTCATTTGACTTAAAACGAGTCTATTATTTGGCTTTAAAACTTAACTAAAATTTTAACCGAATAAAATTAATTTGAGTAAAGGTTTAAAACAATAAACCCTCTTGGGCCTTAACTTGGCCTAAGATTTCTGGGTTTCGGGCCCGGCAATAGATTTGGCCCAACTATACGAAAAACCCTAGATGGATCAGGAGTCTGGTTCGCGCCGCGAAAGCACAGCTCGCGCCGCGATTTTCTCAAGTACAACACCTCACACTACTGCCACCAAAGTGGCTTCTGGTGGTTGCGGTTTCAGGTGTATTATCCACCGCCACCGCTTAGCGCGGCCATAAGGCAGCCAGCGGTGGTTCGTGCATGGTGGCGAAGGCCGACGCCCCCCACAGGTGGTCATCAACCACCACCCTCGCCACTGCCGAGTGACGACAGTTGTACCTCGAGGCTACCATCACCGCCACTAATTGGCGATCGGAAACAACAACACCGTTGCCGCCACCACTGTGCGGCTATGAAACCGCCGCGTACCACCGTCGGGTATCACCACTAATCTGTGGTGATGTCAATTAACCCCACTGCCACATCCACCACGTGTGGTGCAACTGATGTGGTGACCGCTCGTTATTGCTCGTTCCTTGCAACTTCCGGCGAAAACCACCACCGATGAACGCCACCGATTGAGCAACCATCGTCGACCATCACTGCCGTCGTTCACGCCGCCACCACGATGCTGTGATGTGGCGGGTGCCGTTTGTTCTTCGCGGCTGCCGGCGAGACGAAACAACCATCGCCGGCTGTTTTGGCGACCCAAATCAATCATCGCCGCCGATGGCGGCAATTGCAATCCGTCGCCACCACTCTCCTGTGGTCGGCGATTTGCACAAACAATGCCGACACCACGGGTCTGTGGTGCGGCCGATGGGTCGCAAAACAACAGCTGTAAGCCGTCACCGCTAGTCGCGGTGCGACCGGCTCCATCGCCACGTCGTTTAATCGAAAAGAAATCTGCCACTACCGATTTGGTGGTGCGGTTTGGATCATTCGGGACCTCGGCTACCACCATCGGTTTCGACCAACAACGGTGCCTGTCGATCGACACTAGTCTGGATTTGATCGATCAACGCCGTCATCGCATACCACCATCAACGCGGCTGCCAAACTTGGCCATGCCGCCGTCGATTGCCACCGATCTGGTGGCTGCCGGTTTGTCGACCTTGGCTATGGTATGACGCGGTCAGGTGGTTCGGTTGGCTTCGGCCACCGTTCCATCACCAACCGTCATTGCTTGGTGATCGGTTTTTGCGAATCGGACTTGCCGGTGATCGGCCTGGTGGTCCGGTTGGCTAGTTGCCACCATTCCACCGCCGATTGTCGGTTAGGGTTTAAACATAAAATCGAAACTTTATAAAATTCAGATTTTAAACGGAAAGATTAAAGCTTTTAGATTTTTTAACGGATCTATTTAAACAAAATTAAAACGAAAAACTGTGGCTCTGATACCACTGTTGGGTTTTTCTGTGCTCTCCGAATCAAACTGATCCGATGAACACCAAAAGATTACGGAAGCGTTTATGGATAAAACCCGAACCACGATCTTTCAGTTTTAATTTTTGTTTAATCAATTAATAGGTTTAGGCTTTTACCTGGATAGCTTGAGACTTAGTCCACCAGTGATCAACCCTACGAGCGTTCCTCTAGTAGAACTCAAAAATCCGAGCAACCGAACTGGTTTTGGAAGTGGGCGGCGCCAAAAAGGAAGAGAGTGAGAGGAGGGAATTTTTGGGTGGAAACTGATTATCAATCTAATTGAATGAATAAACCATAGACCCTAAGGCCTTTATTTATAGCTAATCAGATGAAGAATCCTTATCTGATTCAGTTTCCTTAATAATTATCTAATCTTTTCTTTTTCTTTAAGAAAAGACTTTCTAGATAATTACCTTAATTAATCAGATTATCTATTATATATTTATTTTACTAATAAACATATAATTATCTTAATTAATTTAACAACCCTCTAACTTTGGGATTTCTGACTGAAATTACCCAACTGATTTATAATTGACTATTATAAATCCAAACTCTCCATTTCTGGGTTTTATTCAACTTACTCGATTTATAGGTTCTCACAGGTGTGACCCTCAAGTATCTTGTAACATTGGATGTGCGATTACTGGTTTGTCAACTTCTGCACATAATTCCTAACATTAACGGGGTTTTAAATAATAATTTTTGAAAAACCTTTTAATGTCCAGTTATTTAGAAAATTGTCATTTATGAAAAACTGATTGTTTAAACAGAAAACTGATGTTTAATCTGACTGTTTCAAACATACGCTGTTTAAAAAACTAACTGTTTTTAAGAGGCTCTTGCTAATTAAAACTAACTGTTTTAAAAGCATACTTGCTAATCAAAACTAGCCGTTTTGATGGCATCCTGGTTGATCAAAACTAACTGTTTTTGTCAATCTTGCCTTTAAACAATCTAATTACAATTTTATGGGTTTCAAAATAAAATCTACCGTAAAAGGTTTTTGGAAAACTAGTGACTTTAATTTTAAAACCTACTTGACATCGTGATTTTAATCTATTTTTAAAACTTTCCTTTATCTTAAAACATCTTGATTAACTAACTATCACGAATAAAATAACCACGTAGTTTAATAAACACGCAGATAATAACAACCATGCAGTTATAACTAATTATAGGTTTGCCAACTTTTGTTCCTAAGGACCATTAATGACCTATTTCCAAAGGATCTCTAACACCTCGTGTAGCTCCCACTGGCTTCTACATCTTTGTTAAGACTCCAGAAAAATGAGGTTTTTCTTGCGTAGCTCCCACTGGCCTCGGCATCCTTGATGGAACTCCGAAAAAGAAAAATCTATCCTAGGGTCATTATTACACAAGGGGTTGTAAACGAAACGCAGGCCTCCCCAGAATTAAAATCCCAAAGGTCTAAGTTGGCAAGCCCTATAATTGACATATGCAATTTTCAAGCAACCACGCATTTATATATATACAAGCAATATAATAAAGCGATAAAAGAAGCTTAGATCCGTTAAAATTATTTCATGCCATTAATCGTAAAAACTGGTTTTAATAAACTAACTGTTTTACAAACCAATAAATATTTCGAAAAGGAATTTTCTTATAAGATTATTTTATAAAGCGAAAATTACGAAATATTCGTCTTTTATCCAAAACCATATCAAACCGGGTCCTCCGAACAAACTGGTCAGGAAAAACATTACCCCGTATGTGTCACGGTTTGACCAACTGGTCAAACACGACACCAGGCTTTATTTGATCAAACGGATCAAATGATCAGTTTGATAAATATAAGTTTAATAAAACTTTAAAACAATTATTTGAACAAAAAAATAACTGAACAAAATTAATGTGGGTAAAAAGTCTAAAACCTAATAACCCTCTTGGGCCATAAACTTGGTCCAAGATTTCTGGGTTTCGGGCCCGATAACGATTAGGCCCAATTAAAACGAAAAGCCCAAAACATGACCTGTGATCGATCGATAGCTCGTCGCTGATCATGCAATCGCCGTCGATCACCACCACCTGGTGATGATTGATTGACTTTTCGGCGCGAAAAATCTCCGGTTTCAGCCGTTCTCGCGACGTGAACAGATCTGGTCAACGCCAGTTACGCGGCGCGAGCAGATCTGGTTACTACCGGCCCTCGACGTCGGCAATAGCAATCTGCTACCACCGTTGCCGCCGTCCGGCAATCGTGAACAATAACACCACGATCGTCGGTCTCCACAACTGACACCGCCACCTCCGAAAGCCATCAACACCGCCATCGAGTACCGCCACCACCACGATAGCAGTAGCGATCGGCCGCCACCACCGTGGCGTGGCCGATCGGTTTTTATTCGAAAAACCCGGCGCATGACGGCAACGCCAAAGTGCCACCGCCGCCGCCCTCTCCGTTGAAAACGAACAGACCACCACCGCCCTCCACCACCGGCGATGGCAACAGCGCCAAAGCACCACCACCGCCACCAGCGGCAAACGACAGCAGCAGCAAAAGGACCGCTGCCGCCATCGCCTTCGCGGCGATTAAAAAACATGAACCGCCGCCACCACCGTGGCTGCCTTAGCCGATCGGTGGTGCGGCTGCTGATGTGGAACGACCATTACCACCATTGCCGTTGTGGCTTTGGTGGTGTGGTGATTTGCGGCTATTGCGAGGAACGACCATTATTCAAAACCGCCGGTCACCACCACGCCGGTGGTTTAGCCTCGGCAATGTTGTTTCACAACCGCCATCAAAACCGCCGTTGCTACCACTGACTTGGTGGCACGGCGATGGCTTTGTTTTCGGTAAAGAGTCCGGCCACCACCACCTAACTGGTGGCGTGGTAAACGGCAACCGGGGCGGTTGTGGTGCGGTCCGGTGATCGACCACGGCGGCCAGCCGCGACCACCATACTGGTGGTGTAGCGGTGGTGCGACAAACGCAGCTACCATCAATCTGATGGTGGTTTTTCCGGGTTTATTCATACGATTTTGGTTTCGTGGTTTGTGATTATTATAATAGTTACTAATAAAGATTTTATGAAATCAAAACCTTTTCAAGGATTAAATCAAATACGATAATCACTAAATCTTATAATCGAAACTGATAAGGATTTTAAAAACTAATAAAAATCAGATTTTTTTTACCCAAAACGATGAAAATTGAATTTTTTTTATTTGAAGCGATTATCAAAACTTTATATGAAACAATTTTAAACGGATCTAATAATAAGCATATTAAATAGAACGAATGAAACCTGTGGCTCTGATACCACTGTTGGGTTTAACTGTGATCCACGAATCCAACTGATTCGATGAACACTACAAGTGCGGAAGCGATTTATGGTTAAAACCCTAAAACCACGATCTTTCGTTCTAAATTATTTAATCGTTTAAAAGATAAGGCTTTTACCTGGATTGCTTGAGTAATAATCCACCGGTGATCAACCTACGAGTGTTCCTCTAGTAGAACTCAAAAACCCGGAGAAATAACCGAAAACCGAATTGGTTTTGGGTGTGTGGCCGGCGACGATCAAAAGGAGAGAGAGAGGAGGAGGAAATCGTTTTGGGTGGAAAACTGATTTAACTGGGAACTAATTGAATGAATCAAATCATAAACCCCTAAGGCTTATTTATATAGTTTATCATATGATAGAATCCTCATCTGATTCAGTTTCCTTTATAATTATCTAATCTTTTCTTTTTCTTTAAGAAAGGATTTTCTAGATAATTACCTTAATTAATTAGATTTTCTATTATATATTTATTTTACTAATAAATATATAATTATCTTAATTAATTTAACAATCCTCTAACTTTGGGATTTCTGACTGAAATTACCCAATTGATTTATAATTGACTATTATAAATCCAAACTCTCCATTTCTGGGTTTTATTTATCTTACTCGATTTATAGGTTCTCACAGGTGTGACCCTCAAGTGTCTTGTAACATTGGATGTGTGATTACTGGTTTGTCAACTTCTGCACATAATTCCTAACAG